>CADDXX010000079.1:1155657-1212593 GCA_902810485.1 Alauda arvensis | reverse complement strand
GGAAGGAAGGAAGGAAGGAAGGAAGGAAGGAAGGAAGGAAGGAAGGAAGGAAGGAAGGAAGGAAGGAAGGAAGGAAGGAAGGAAGGAAGGAAGGACCTTATCTCCTCTTAGAATTTCTATCAACTGAACACAGTTGGTTCAGCTGGAAACAGGAATGGCATTTATATTTGTTCTTGTCTAYATCTTTKCTGTCTTTCTTTTCCTTCTTCAATTTCACTCAGAGTTTTGAGAAATGTTTTTAGTAAATCAGGCAGGCTTAGAGTTYGCTAAGTTGAATGAGCTGAAGTTAATGCTTTGAGAACTGCTTTATGTAGGTTGAATGCTGCTCTAAACCTTTTGCCAAAYGTCTTTCATTTTCTGAAGTTAYGAGTACAGATTTTGTTGTTTTGACTTCTTGAGAATATCTTGTCAATATTTATCCTGTGCATCGGATTCAGAGTACATAAAAGCTGTAAGCCCTTCTAAAAGTCTCGTCTAGTGATTTTGGGGCCTTACAGTACCTTCAGGTTAGCAATGATTGTATTGCAAAACCAATATTACTGTTGTCTCTTATATTTTATCTCTGGCAAGGTTACGGACCCATGTAGCTGATCATCACAGTCATTGACTGAAATTACAGAAAATTTTATGTTATTCATATTTAGGAGTATAACCTCTGACAAAAAAGAAAAAAACATCTGTAGATACATTACAGAGTTGATATGCTAGAATATTCCAAATGGTTTATTGACAAAAATGTTGTTAYATCCCTAATAACAAGGGATATATAAGTACTTCTGATTATTTTAGRCATAGATAGGTTTTACAGTAATTTTTTGCAGGGTCAAACCAGAAGAGGACTGTGAAGATCTTGTGAACAAATTTGCAATGTAGTTATTGCAAATGAGAATCTCAGACTTCCATAGAACTTGTCATTAAAGACAAATGCAGATGGTGTTTTTATTTTTGAATCTTCTTTCCATCTGTGGCCTGTATGTATGCAAATAAATGATCTAATTTCAGATAAGTGGATTCTGTTGAACTGCAAACTCTCAACTAGGTTGCTTTCAGTGAAAATGGAAATTTTATGAGTGARTTTGCCTAGACAATTGGTCTTTCATTAAAACAGTTTGGATTCAAAGACTGAACTGCATTTACCAGATGGAAGTATTTCTTTAAAATTATTGTGTGGGGGGAACACTTTGTCCTAGACAGAATTTCATCATAATCTTTTAATGTTTGCTCGTTTTTAAAGACCATCATCCTGTTTGAAAAAGAAGGTTATTTTACCCTTATCAAATTCAGCTACTGGCGAACTTCTCAGAAAAAAAAAAATGTGCCTGTGTGAAGAGAAGAGGATAYCTTGAATTAATAACTTGTGGTGGATYATTAAGTTACTGGCAATGTTAGGTTTGAATTTTATTATGGCATGCAATGAGAAAGCAAAATGTACCTCTCTTCGGACATCATTGGAAMAACATCACAGACAACTATTTAATTCACCAAATACATTCCAAGGATCAGAAGAGTCTGCAGGAAGATAAACATTTTCTTCTGTTTCCCTAAGAAATATCTAATTACCGAACTACTAGATAGTCTTTTCAATTAATTTTTACTCTACTACTGGATAATTTCACATTTATCTGTTTACTTTCATATAGCAACTGCTTATAGATTAGACTATGAAAGCATGCAAGGGACTAAATCTCCTATAATTCTAAAATATTACTGTGTTTATAATAGGCAAAGTAGAGATGGAAAATATTKTTACACCATTCTGGGAAAGCCAGAAGACAGTGTAGTCACAACCTAGGAGCTAATACACTTACTAATTTAGTCACATCRATTCTTAAAAACWAAGTATGTACAGAAATTTTTGATAACTTAATAAAAAATGTATTATTATTTTGTGGTAATATATTGAAAATATATTTATTATGTATGTATATGGATATTATTATCTTTTTATATTTAGATAAACTGCATTTAGTGCAGAAGCAATTAATTTTTTCCTGGGGTAAAAACTTWATTTGCAAAACTGCCTTCTAAGCAATTGTCCATTATATTCTGAAAGTGCATAGGTTACCAGCACATTTTATTTCGGTGTCTATTTTGGAGACAGCTGATGAAAAAACTAGAACATACCACCATTTTGAAAAGCCTTAATYTTCTTCTGCTTCTTCCTTATCTCTTTTCATTCTCCCTTCAATTTATAGTATCTTTTTGACACTTTCCGTTTGAGCTCTCCCTTGTGTTATAGCACCATTGCCATGCTATCCATTTTAGACAGTTTAGCTTCTGATGTAAAAATCTTTTAAACAGACTTCTCTTTCCATAATTTCAAYACTGGAAGAATAATTATTTCATCAGCTTTATATCATGATAATTTTAAGTTGAATGAATAATAAAGTWTATTTTCAGTTCAATAGTGTCTCAACTTCTAAATATGAGTTACAAACAAAGAAATTCTTTGGACACTGGAGACTGATGTGGAACTGCAACACACGAGATGTATGTCACTGGTAATTCTTTCAGAGACCTCTATTATTTATATGATAGTTTCACATATGGGCAGTGGAATCATGAAATGTGAGTCCTCTAAAAGCTCACAACCAATGAAAGCTTGGTCTCAGTAAGGTTTCTTAATCAATACAAATATATACACWAACTGCAAAAAGGATGTAAAACACAGTGTCACAATTTTGGATGGCCACATCATAGAGTAATAGGCTAAAACCAGCAAGAGAGTATTGCMGACACATGCAACTGTGGTCCTTAATGAATTCTTACAAATACATAAAGCTGTACATCATAAACTGCATGAAAACTGGACTGCTCTCATCTGTTTCAAGGTCTACTATTTGACCCAATTAACTTAAGAGTTTAACACTTTGTATCAGTGCTAYAGTCCTATATTCAATTCATATTCTATTGAATAAAAACATGGAACCTGTGGCATTTAATTCACCTGTTCAGCTGGCTTCAACAATGCATTATGTTTTCTTACATTACATTGATTTCTACTGCATATTTAACTCAAAAAAAAATCTGCAAAAATGCACATAAGTGCACATAAGGTTCTCAGCTGCCTCCATACAAACTTGTTTTGATTTCAATGATCTGCTAAATACAGCCTGTAAAAGTTAAAGTGCACAAAATGTTTGTAGACATGCCAGACAACATGAAATAGTCAACATTTACAGATTTAGGTTTTTCAGATGGTATTGTTGTGGCAACACAGTTTATGGCAATACAGTTTTTATTATATCACATAAAAATGCAGTTCTTTAATAGGTACAATTTATGAATGCTTCAATTAAAATKCATTATTTTTTCTTGCATTGAACTGCAAGCTAACAGTGTCCTTATAAAGATTTTTTTGTTTCTTATCCTGAGTTAAAGTTTATATCAATAGAATTGTTATTTATTATTACAGAAAGCCTTTTGCCTATACTATTCACTATTACAGAATGACATCTTTGTTACAGAATCAACCCCTAACAATTCAATGAAGAGCACACCAAAAAAAAAAAAAAGCCAAACACACAGAAAACCAATAAAAACAAACCCCTTAATCAGACAATATAGTTAAGATGAGAAAATTAGACAATCATGTAAATTACAAAATAAATAATAAATTATCTTTCTTTATACTGTTGTTTACCTCTTCTTCCAGTCCACCACTGTTTACATGAAAACTACAGCTGGAGCAGGGATTTTTCCAACTCTSTTCTTGGAGCTTTTCAAAATCAGGCTCAATGAAAATCTGAGCAACTTTTTCTGACCTCAGAGTTGCTCCTGCTTGAGCAGGATTTTGGAGTATAAACTTCTCGAAGTCCCTTTCCACCTGACTGATTCTGTTGTCCCRGAGTTCTATAATTCTATCATTCCATTAATCCCTCAATCTCATTTTGCCTGCGGTGAAAATTTAAAGGAGTATATGCAAGTGGTCCCTCTCTTCTAGGGCTAGCTCTGCCCAGAGGCAACCCTGCCACGATCTGTGGGTCGAGGACACACACAGACCCCGGTGGGTGCAAGAGTGGTAGAAACCTTCCTGCTGCCGTTGGAAAAAGAGGCTGACTCCTTTGGGGGTCTAAGTTCTCTAAGAGTTTATTGAGCTTCGCAAATTAGCCTAAGAGGAGACTGCCCAAAGGAGCACCTGTCTGGGGTGTGCAACACCTTTTAACAGGGGGAAGGACAGTAACAGAGAACCAATCAGAAGGGATCAGGGTGTGGTTACAATCTGGATAGGCATCARCTGGGAGCAATGGGGAGAACCCAAGGGAGGGACAAACTTGAAACAACAAATCACCTTGAGGAACAGGGAGAAATTTCCAGAAATGGGGGAGAGGTTTAGGGAAAAMTGACAGGTGCCAGGGGAGGGCACAGGGGAGATGGACAGGAGCTCAGGGAGGAGTGCACCAGGGAGGCAGACCAGGCAGAACCAAGAGCAAACAGCAAAAGGTGGTAGCTTGGAACAGACCAATACAAATAGAAAATCACAAACCCCAACAAGTATATGTTTTGAAACTCTCCTCCCTTTCCCCAAGCCCTTTCACCTACCATTTTCTCAGTAAGGGGAGACTTGAACAGTTCCTCATAAAATGGTGCCAAGATGTAGAATTTAATATCAGGGATTTGCCCAGACCTAACATTAAAAGGGGCAAACTGAAACCTACTTCTCAGTTCTAGATACCTTTCCAGGTAAGCAGTTCTGCAGCTATGGAAGCCTGTGCACGCAGGGGTAAGTTCTACTGTCAGACTATTAKAAATTCTGCTTCTGAGTCACTTTCAAGAGTTTTTGTTATTTTTTACTTGTATATCATTCTAGCAGTTTGTACTTGAAATATAAGGAAAACATAAGACATGATCCCAGTTTCCAAAGAATGTAGTGAAAACCAAATTGTCTATGTTTTTATTATGCCAGCACCCAACAGAAGTCAAACTGTGGAGGGGTTATTGGCTCACACCTCTAATTTGCTCATCCACCATAGAAGCTTGAACACTTCCTTTGCCAAAATTTCAGTAATTCCAGATTGCTGGACAGCTGTCAGTACACAAGGTACCTTTAGATAACACTGTGGGTAGACCAGTGGGAGGTTATTTACTTGAAGTAAATGTCTTGCCAAAGTTCAGTTATAACCTTTAGGTACTTGGGGAGCATCTTCTGGCTCTCAGTTTGCTAAACCAAGGCGCTGTGGGTTTATTAGCTGAATACCTTAAGCTGCCCATGTCAAGGGCAGCCTTTGTGAGGATTCTGAATAAGCATCAATCATTTCTGATTTTAATAGTTCAGTCTATCTAGTATTCACAGTTACTGTCAAGGGAGAGCCCTGTGTTATGACACTGGCAGAGCTGGCAGAGCTTTCTGACTTCCCAGTTGTTATTTTGAGGCATGTGCACTTCATTAGCTTTTGAGCAAACAAGCATTTTTCTTTCCAGGAAAGTTGATTGTGCACAGTGTATTGTTCTTGATTTTGAAGGGATAATGCTGGCTTTGATTTTGCCAGCTGTTCCTTCCTTCTCAGATGRAGATAGGAGGCATTTCCATGGAGACAAAGAATGCCTGCTTTTGCATAACTTTTATAACCCTACCGTTTGTATGGTTTCAATACAAATTCAATACAGTTCATATATAAACTTTTTCAGATATCTGGAACTCTGTTTTTTTCCCAACAAATACTTTTTGGTCAGACTGATTTCTTGTCTAATACATTTATTTGGTGTTGGGAAGGAATTAAATTCAATTAAATAAAAGTAACTTTTTTATTTTCATTAATTAAAATTCTCAATAATTATTCTTTCTTCTTTCATATATCTTTTAGATTTGAGACTGAAACAAGATGTAAGGTAGGGCAAAACAGAACAAGGAGCTCTAGCCAGATTTCTTGCAAGATGCTACACTGAAAAGTTGTTTGTGAGGACCCAATCTTTTAAAAGTCACTGAACCTGGCTGCTGAACTGCTAAGAACAATATCAGTGCTGGTCTGCTGATCCTCATCTAAAGCTTATCTGACTCATGCCATGACACAGACCCATGTGCAAAACTGATAGTTCAGTCCCTCAGTTTTTTCAGGCTAATGCTCAGTTAAAATTGGCTGTCTTTATGCTAATTTGTCTTGCATAGGATAATGAACTTCACGCTGAGAGACAAGGAAATGTGCCAGGAATATTAAAAGCTGTAGATATTTCATGTTTAAAACAAACAGGCTAAAAGCCATGCAGCATGAAGCAATCTGCTGAGTCGTTTTGAACATCCTCGTTTAAAGGTTACAGCCAGGGGATTTAAAAAAAARCAAGAATAAAAAGCTAGTGAAAAAACCCTTCTACATATTCTTTGATGCCAAGGTGAAGATTAAGAGCATTACTTTTCAGACTGTTTAACCAGATGCTGAGGAAAGAGACRAAACACATATATCTTAGGGTATTTCTAAGCATTTGCATATATAAACATATATGCACATATTTAAATAGCAAACTATTTATTTCCTATTTTTTCACTTGATCACTGACATCCTTGGGTGTAGCTATAAGCAAGCATGAGCAATGTAATTATACAGAACTCTGCTCTTTTATCCAAATTCTTCTACATAGACTCAAGTTCACTWAATGTGATCATACTTCACTTCTGTTTGAAGTTGGATTTTCCTCTGGTAGTCTGGTCAGTGACAGAGTTGAAGTTTATGATCTTTGGCTATAGGAACACATTAGCTCATGCTGTAGTCTTCCCAAAACTCTTTAGATGTGCAGTCTTCTTTCCTGCATAATTTTAAATACACGTCTTTCAAAGCCACACTTCAGAACTCTCCTAAAACTGAACTGTATTCTAAATTGTTAATGTTTTCTCTCAGAATTTGGAAGTTCCTGCTTCTCTAATACTAAAGCATTATCTCTCCTTAATGCCTCACTGTCATAAACTGGAATACACTGTAAATTTATACATTCTACACACTGCCTAGGTAATGATATGGRTCAAAAAAGAGGATGTCAAAAATGCTGCTTAAAAATAATTATTTCTGCTTTTTATTATTATTATTAATTTATTTTTTTTTCTCACATTATCTCTTTAATTGCCCAGCAAGAAAGAATGACTTCAGGTGTCCTTTAAGGAAAAAAATCAAATGTTTTCATATATTTCCAGTCTCTTGCCTTCTGAAATAGAAAACCAGCAAGTATTGACTATTACTCTGCAAAGCATCAGCACAAGGTATGTGTACCCAAAGCCATTAAATGTCTTTCTTAATGTTTAAAAGATGCATCTTTCCCTTAAATGAAAACTATTTTACATCCGAAGACATTAATTTGCAAAAAACTATAATTTAAATGCCATCTTCTATCAGTTTTATAATACATCAATGTAAAAGAGCATTTCTGCACAAAATGAAATTACTTTTTTTGCAGTCTGAAAATTGAAAAGTGTYTACTATAGGAGAAGCCTGCAGCAGATGGAAAATATAGTTCAATTATGTAATAAAGTAGTTTGCAATATTTTGATTATTATTTAATTCCAACATCCTTAACAAATAAAAAACCCAATCTTATCTAATATTGGAGATTTCCTTTTGTTTTATGAGGTCAGCTAATCATTCAGAAAGGTTCATCTGCAGCTATTTGAAATAAACATCTTTTTACTGATCTTGCTTATATAGTTTAGCCTTCTCTCCTCACATACACAGTAAAAACTGAATGAATCAGGAACTGCRGGTGTAAAAAAGTCTAACACAATACACTTACAGAACTGCCTTTCGTTTAAAATAATCGTACTACCTGGCTATAATTTGGCAATTCATCAGTCTGTTGACATTGAAATTAAAAGGCAATTATTTACTTCTTATAACATTTTTGAGAAGAAATTACCCTCATCTTTGGATCTTATCTTCAGATAMAAATTATCTGGAAAATATCTTTTTTCCTCCTTTCTTTCATAGACTGAGAAGTTAAAAACAGTGTGAATGACCCAGGAGCAACTAATTGCCTGTCAATCACAGTAAACCTAAATAGCAATGTTTCAAACTTAGAAAAAACAGAGTAACAACAGAAACAAAAGATCTCCAGGACTGTATTATAATGGAATAGAAAAAAACATGATACTGAAGGAAAAAAAAGTTACAATGCATCATGAATTATATATTAGGAAAAAAAATCTCACTCTTTCATATGCTTCTATACAATGGTAGATAAGTAGGGGGTTGATGGGTTTGTTGGTTTGTTKGTTTGGCAGTTTGCTTAAGGCTRAARAGAAAGMATGAGCTTGACTCCTGCATGACAGTGTTACCTGTGCTGCAAATTCAGAGAAAAATGGACAGGATGAGTAAAAACCACTCAGATCCCACAGTGTGTGTGAAACCCTACATTAATATACAATGAATATGTATGAGAATATAGACTTACCTTGACTGTGATTTTATACTGCCAAAGTATTCAATAAAATCAAGCTTTGAATTGATCACTGCAAAAAAAAAAGAAAAATACAGACATATTTTGTGGGCTGTTCATAACTGAAACAACAAAGTGACATCAAGTATTTTGAACAAATTAAACTGTTTTTCCCATAATAGGAAAAATCAATGATGGCTTACTCATTTAATGCAAAATATATTAGATCTGACAGACCTTAAATTGGATATTAATATGTTTTCGAAAGGAGATATTATGAATTAAGTAAAACACAGATAATTTCATTTTTTCAAAGAAAAATAGAATGCAAATTGMAAAATTTGTTCAGTTGTTTTTTGTTTGGTTTTTTTCATTGGTTGTTTTTTTTGTTGTGTTGATTTTGTTTTGTTTTTTGTCATTGCTTTATTTTTTCTTTTAATTACTGATTCAAAGATCTGTCAGAATCAGTAGAAAGAATTATTATGTGAATCCTGTCAGAAGGGAAAAAAAGTACTGCTTTAAGAAGAGGGATAATCCAGACTAAATGCTATGGAAGCTAAGGAAGATGGTTTTATGTAAGTAAGCTAGAAAACTTTAGTTCTGAAAGCAGTCATTAACTGTGAGAAAATCCAGATGCATAAGACTACCTAAGTCAAAAGAGAAAAAAAAAAWTAWAATCTRTAGAGTTTGCTTATTCAACCTCTTATCATCTTTCCCAGCTATCAAACTCTTGTATTTTTTATTATTCCAGCTATGACAKCTTACTATGGTAAGTTTCATTTTAGAGAATAAAAAAAAATGCAGATATGTAGACATTTAATTTTAGGCATCAGGCAAGGTGTGACTAAGTTTCCAAGTTATTAACAAATGTGAATAACAAATAATCTTTATAAATGTGTCTGAATTTAAATCAATACAAATACTAGGAATTAAAATGATATATGTATTATTTTTTATATATATGCATTATTTCTTTAAAAATTTTTTTAGAGTTATTAGATTAAAAATACTAAAACCAYATGTCCTGGTTTTGGCTGGACATATAGATCTTGGGATAATTTTCTTTCTATTACCTGATACAAACAGTGTTGTGTTTTGAACTGAGGATGAAAATAATGTTGATTAATGTAGTTTTTCCTAAGTTGTGCTTACCCCAGGTCAAGGACTTTTCAGTTTCCCATGCTCTGTCAGTGAGTAGGTGCAGAGGAACCCAGCAGGGACAGGCAGCCAAGTTGAACTGTCCAAAGGGATATTCCATCCCACAGAAGGGTATGTTCAGTCCATACACTGGTGGAGCTGGCCAGAAGAGGCTGATCACTGTCAGGGACAGGCTTGGCATAAGTGGGTGGTGAGTAACTGTACAGTGTATCATTGTTTTGCTTTGGTTCTTTCCCTTGGGTTTGGCTTTTTTTTTTTTTTTTTTTTCTCTCTATTTTTCTTGTCTCCATTTACTTGTAACTGTAGTAGTAGGTGACTTCATGTCAGTTGTTAAACTGTTCTTATCTCAACCCCTGTGTTTTACCTTTACCTTTTTCCCATTTTGCTCCCCATCCCAGCATGAGGGATGGGGAATGGCAGAGTAACTAAGTGCTTAGTTTGTGGTTGGGATAAAAGCACTGCAAAAACTACACTAGAAATTTTAGGGATCAGTACTTGGAAATTTTGAGTTCATCCAGATTTTTAATTTTATGTTACAGTGTGAATTTTACTTATTTAGATAAAAATTGTCTAACTTAATACAATTTTATGTAAAAATAAAACCCAGAAAGAGAATGAAAATTTAAGGTAATTTGCCAATAGAAGTAATAAAAAACCTAAGAAATTATTACATTATCATTGGTACTTGTTGACCCTCACTCTGGAAAAAAACAGAAAATACTCTCTCATTTAATTTTTTGAGTGAATTCAATTCTCACCATTATAAGATTATCCATTTAAGTGAGATGCAAACTTGATCAAAACCCTCACTTTTCCTTTCCTTTGTTGCAATTTTTCTTCAGCTATAAAATCATGAACGAAGACCAATATTTCTCTGGTGATTTAAACAGAACCTGCCAGCTTTTTATAAAAACAAAAAATTATATGAATTAATCAAGGATTTTATGGAAACTGTACAGTATTGRTCAGCTTTCTGTTCTCACTGATGTTAGTTCTATACTTTGAATTGCTTTTCCTGGACTTGAGATTTGACTGAGAATTGTGATTTTCGTAGTGATTTTAGTAGTATTTCAGAGACTTAAATACATGAGGTACATTCCGTATTTTTCTCAGATTTCCCATTTAGAATCTTAGTAGCCAAAGAAACCAARCTACATGAAATGCAGCAAATGTTACAAATCAGAGTAACAAATCAAACAGCAGAAAGCATAATTTGCTTTAGCTATTTCTGCATCTTGAACCCCTCACTTTGTAAAGCCTTCCATCAGCTCCCTCCCATTCCCARGGGTTCCTCTGCCTGTCATCCAAGGCCTTAGTCCTGGCATAGAATTGTCTGGTCTCCTTGAATCAGACTTCTGAGGAGACTGTGAAGCTGTGAAAATGYGTGGTGAAAAGGTTTAGAAGGGTGAATTGTACCAAGTGAGAAAGCCTAAACTGCAGATAAAAGTMGGAGTGTCCAGACAGGATTGTTAGTTTCTGCAGGGTTCAAGGAGAGTGCCAACACAGAAAAATATTAGGACTGTGTGGAAACAAAACAGTCTGGAAAAGGGGCTGGCCTTCTTCACAACCTGACAAAAGGTTAGTCAGAAAAGACTTTGTCTAGTATCCTTTAAGTATTTTGCAAAAAAAAAAAAAAATTAATTAAAAACACTTAAGCTCTCTACATTCTGCTGCAAAGTCTTTTTTGAGGTCAGTGGAAGTTGCTGAACAAAACATCCCTAGTGACACAAAGCTTGGGTATTATGCTGTGTTGAAAACAACCATTTGTGGTGAGATATGAGACCAATAAATCACAGTATGTAATGACACACTGCCCTGGCTCAATACACTCTGACCAGGTTATCTTAGATATTCCACACTTGGAGGGAACATAAATATCATGGTTGGATATCATGGTTACTTATTTGAAGATAAATGATGTAACAAAGGATTTCCARTTCAGAAKAGTGATACAAAATATGGTGAAAATRCAATGYAAACATATTTAACAAAATATGTCAACTGCAATACACATTTCAATCACAAAACCAATGTGATTCCTAATACCAAACTTGCTCACCATCGAGACAGAGGATGTTCCCAATCACTTGMAGGGAATACACAAGCTTAAGCCAGATCATATGGCTYTGGAATATCAATTCTAAYGTTCCTTAATTTCACCTCTGAGACRTAATCCAAGTCAAAGGCTGATTCATGAAACAAAACTCAAAGARACAGTAAGACTTCATGAGGTAAATAAAGTTCTTCACAAAGAATGAATCCTTTTTTTTCACGACTTCCTAATAAAGCAAGAAACTCTAATGAAAAACCATAAAATAAAATCAGCTTTTGATACTCTGTATAGATCATTTGAGACAAAAGTCTATTAATTCTCCATTGAATTGGGACATGTGGCTCAATGTGATTGAATGTCTGCATATGAAGGATTTGTAGCATATTGGTGTACCAAGTCTGTTCTATCTGTGTCTACTGTAGGGTTTGGATCTCCCATAGGCCATATTCATATCTRTAGTTCCATTCATATTTCTCCTGCACATTGTACAAAATCTAAAATGATAATAGAATCTGCCAACAAAACTCTCAATGGGTTTCAGCTAGAATAAGACTCCAAAACTCAGTTGTCTAGTGAGATGCCTGGAATGCTGCATCCAGCTCTGGGATCCTCAGTACAAGAAGGACATGTTTAGGGTGAAACAGATTGAGAGAGTTGGGGTTGTTCAGCCCAGAGAAGAAAAGKATCTGGGAAGATTTTCTAGCAACCCCCCAGTACCTGAAGGTACAAGAGAGGTGAGAAGGACTTTTGACAAGAACAGTGACAGGATCAGGGAGGGATGGCTTTAAASTGAAAAACAGTAGATCTAAATTGAATACCAGGGAGAAATCCTTTACTGAGAGGGTGATGAGACACAGGAACAGGTTGCCCAGAAAAGTAATGGATGCTCCATCCTTGAAATAGTTTAACAGCAGGTTGGGTGGTGCAACCTGGTCTAGTGGAACKTGTCCCAGCCCATAGTATGGGAARGTAGAACTAAATATCTTTAAGATGCCTTCCTACCCACAAYATTTTATGATTCCATGGTGCTAAATAAAGGTGTGGGGAGACTGGCAAGGATCAGAAAGATCCACAAAGACCATTTAAGGACTTGACAGCCTGCCATAAGAAAGACTGAGAKAATTGGTTTTATTTTACACCCTGACAAAAGAAGACAAAGGTAAGAGCTCGTCATAATCTTCCAATATTTAAAGAGTGGCTGCAAAGGGGAAGAAAACTCCCGTTTTTACAACAAATTACATGGAAAACATGATGGACGATCGGTACAAATTACTCCTGAGTATGTTCTCATTAGACACAAGAGAACAATWCTTCAAAAGAGAAATTAGCCATTGGAATAATCTCCCCTGGGAAGTGATAATTCCCCAGCATTTCACACTTTATAGTATATTCAGCTGGAGAGGGTGTTGGGCCATGTTTTCTAGTAAAAGTTTGGACTAGATGACCCTTGAGGTCTCTTTCCAACACAGAATATTCTTTGGTTTTGAGATTCTGTGATTAAGTGCCAATTTGCTGGGAAACTTAACAAAGTTGTGTACTAATTGCCTAGTAACACCAAAGCAAATCTATCTATAAATTTTAAGCATAGGAAATAATATCCACATCCTATTTGGAATTACTGCAAACTGACATTCTGATTTCTTAAGCAAGTTTTAAAATAAAAACAACCAACCAAACAAAAAAAATGACAAAAGAAAGCAAAACAAAACACCGCCCTCAAACAAACAAACAAACAAACAAACAAAAAACACCAAAGTAACCCACCAGAACCCCCCCAAACAAACACTTGAGCTCTTTTCCATACTTCTGTGATATTCACAATAGTTCTTAAGGCTTTTCTGTAAGTCCTTAAAGGTGAAAAGTTAAGACCATTTGGCTTAAATAGAGAAGATAAGTACATGAGTGCCCCAGTTTGGATATTGTAATTCAGAAATAAAGCTATCTCAGTTTCCTGTAACTCAATGGTTTCTCTAAGGAGATCAACCTGTGTTGAACCATGACAACATTTCTTGAATGTCAGCAGCCACAGAACACCATAATATGCTTTAGCTTTACAAGTCTAATGTTTCATCTCCATTTTCTAAAGTGTTCCTGTACTTTCAGGGTCTCACAGTCTAATAACAAATAAAATTATGTTTTATGTAGTGCTTTTTAAAARCAAACCATTACAAGGTATATTCAAAAAATAAGAAATTAATCCTGAGATAATTTAACAGTGACAAATTACATGTGGCTACTCACTGATTTTCTTCACTTTTGTCTCAAAATATTAAAATTCACTGTAGTTACTAGTCAGCAGGAATAAAACCAAAAATAKTTAAGATAGGCAGTATCTTCTTGTACTAATCATAGTGCAAAAACAAAAACAGAAATGTTTCCAGTGATTATCCAAGTAGGAATTGGAATTAACTATTGGAATAGTAACATTCAAATAAAAGGATCAAACATGTCTTCTTGGTCACTCCTCTTATTTAGCATGATTTTTCTCTGTTAGGTCTCATGTTTCTTTTGGTGTAGTTAGTCTTTTGTCTCTGATATTGTTTAAGATGCTTGTATACATTACTATTTTGAATTTTATGACTATATATGTTCATACAAGTCACACTCATTACAGGTTTGACATCTGTGTGTACAAATTTATTTATGCTTACCTGCAATATCGTATAAAAGTGATAAAGTGAAAAGTTCTTCATGGACTTAGTTTCCTTGTGACATTACACCTAAAAATAAATTATTGCATTGAAAAACATAATAAAATGGAAGATTTAAAAAATTACAATAAGTTCCTATACACAGGGAAATACATTCGTTTTGACCATTTTTTATGAGTTTCAGACCTACTAAAATCTAGTGCACATAAAAATGCTAACAATTAATGTTTTCAGTGACTCACTTTTACTTCTGAATTTTTGAAAAGGCAAAAAGTTTTATTTCAAAGACAAATTTAACTGTAATAATTTTTGACCTATCTTGACCAGCCTTTCATAATTGGTTCAAMACTGATAAGCTGGTCACAGAGAACAGTCTCAAAATACACTTGAGCTGGAGGTATCAAAAATTATTTTATTAAAAACTGTGTATCACAATTCTATGATCCTCCTTCTATTGAATCAATTGTTTGACTGTTAACCTAAAGGGGGRAAAATTATTATTTTCCTATTTTCTGAAATGCTGTCAGGTTTTTTGCCTCCCCTCCACAGCAGTCCAAYAAGATAATTCATATTCTAAGTAATCTAAGGTAACGTGTATCTTTCAGATCACTCACTATTTTTGTTATTCTTACTGTATATGAACTGTCATAGATTTCCAATCACCCACATCTAGTTTCAGTCAAAAAACAGGATGATTGTCATGATTATTTTCTGAGAATAATTTGTATTTCACATCCATACAAGTTCAATGAGTGCTACTGTAATTCTCACAGGAATTTGGCACACTAAGAGTATGTAACCRTGGTTAATTGCAACACAGGCAATTGATTGATCCCACTCTTCATTGATGTTTGATCTGAGACCAGATCATCTCGTTCAGTGTGAGCTCATTTTCTAACATTTGTTTTATTCCTTATCCTGACCCAGCTGTGTATTGAACGGTTTGGCCAACAGTTTCATTCCAATATTTCAAATAATTCCTTCTGTATCTGAAAAGAAAGCATCTTAGCTTCTTTTCCTCTTACTTAATTCACACTTTTTTCACACTTCTTTTTTCCACAGAATTTTAGACATCTAATACACCTTGCTGGTTCAAAATTGGTGCAGTGACAAAGAAGTGATTCMTACTACAAAGATGTTTAGTTTGCTTGCAGAAGGGAAGATATGCTATCAGTTATGTTGCTCTGCTTCACATTACTAAAATCTCTMTGATTTTTTTACTTAAAAAATTGCCTCTCAGCATAATTTTATCACTGCTAAATAAAACAYTGCTAGATGGTTTTCCATCATGTTCAAAATGGCAATAGGACAATTTTCCTTATCTTTTTATTAATCTCTTGTCTTAACTTTATGATTCCTTAAACACTTTCTGGTCCATAATTTTTGATTGAATGCATYCTAGTAAACCTGCAATACATTCCTTGAGAAAGTGTAATAGGAATAGCTGTTATTWTCAAATTTCATATATTTGCTAACAAAAACTCATGGAGGGAGGAGACATCCCTTTCAATGGGACATTAAGTCTGTAAAGAASCCCTGTGTAGTCAATTTTTGCCCTCTTCTGCCAGAGAATAATCATGTGTTCAGCTGGAAGTACATACCCAAGTACTCCGTGTTCCTSAAAGGTCTGTTTAGGATTTCTACTTTTCAAGCAGTAGTCCTTTATCAGATATTTTAGATGTGTTTTGAAACCAGAACTACTCTGCTCAATGTAGATTATTTTGATGGTGAATAAAGATTAGGAAAAAARAAAGTTACAATAGGCACATCTAATCTCCTTGAGCGTTTTAAAACAAAGAAAGTTAAAATATTTCCTTATCTGTCCTAGTTTGAACTTAATGATGCATCTCTATTTTTATATGCTGAATGATCTATGACTTTGTAGTGTAACAACATCAACATCAATAGCAGTGCCTGTTCCTAAGGCTTCAAGGATATTGCCACATTAAATGGTTATGTAATCTTTAAAAATGGAAGGAATCTATCATAATAAGTTGTGTGAAACAGAACTGTCTTCTGGATTTACTTTATGAAGATAGACTTTGAATTTAATTTTCTGCTTCTTCTGAACATTTCTTTTAAGATAAGCTTAACTCCAAATGTGAAGATATCAGATGATATAAATGAAAAGTATTTAAATATTTTCACACAAAAGGCAGTACTTTGTAAGAGAAGTCAAACTTCTATTTAGCTTTTTTTTGAGAAAAGACTTCTTAACACCACATGAGTTTGAAAATTCTTCTGCAATTTTTAAATATTTTGATAATTCAAAGAAATATTTATTTCCTGTGAAGTCCTATCACAAAGATAAATGTGTCCCTACATGCCCAATTCAGATGTTTCACTTTATTAAAATTATTCCTTTCTGAAAGTGCATATAGAAAAAGAAATCTGTCAAATTAAAAACCAGAAGCTACAATCTCTCTATATCTTAATAATATTGATAAAATTGCCCTCAATGATTAAGAGAAAAACAATTTTGACAAATTATCCTGTTTCTTAAAATTGATCCTGCCTAATTAACATCACAGTGCTTATTTTGTAAAGTCTCCTTGACAGTTCACCCGAAGTTCCTTAGTAAGGGTCGTGGTGCTGTTGTATGCAAAGTTGTGGAAAAATTCATTGGAATATAAATGGATATAAACCAGTCTTAGAAAAATTAAAAAGTGGCAGTGCTGTGCAGCTTTTAAGTCAAAGCATGTATCCTCCTTTTAAATCACTCAGTATCATTAAAATCAATTACTTTGCACTTTCATCAAACTGATATAACAGTTTGATGCACCAGAAGAATAATCTCCTCTCCATGTAGAATATACCCTCTACTTCATCTTCTTCTTGCAGCTTGTCACTTCCTTAGGATCATTGGTTTTCATCTCACTCTTCTTTGCCAGTGGATTGATTGCATTTATGCACTAAGCAACTGATTATTTCCTTCAGGTCAGAGAGTGATCATCAGCTCCAGTGTGTTCAAATTAACTCCTTGCTTGTGTTACCTTTCAGGTAAATCCTGTTTTTTCTGCACAATATTGATACTCATTGAAAATATCAAGATACTAAAAGTATAGATTAATATATAAATAATTACGGATTTTAATGTATAATGTTTGCTTTGATATTTGTTTGCATGATTTTACTGCTTGAAATTCTTATATAAGTGCATTTCTTGCAATCTTRCCTTAACACTACTTAGATTCTTCTAAAGGGACCTTCAGCAGGAAGAGGAGCCTGGGTAATAAACAAAAAATAATTGTTGGTTAGTAGGTAGTGTATGTTTCCCAGTCTCAGTTCCTTTAAAGGAGTGACATACTTCAGAGGATTTTCTTTTTCTTGTAAATAATTTTCCTTGTAAATAATTTAAGTTGTAGCAGAGGATTCTTTGGAGAACTTTCCCTTTAACTCAACTGTTACAGAACTCAGTGCTTTTAATGATGGAGGTCAGCACAATTATTTAGACAAAACAACAGATAAGAAATCTGAAAATGTGCACAGTCTAAAACAGGTTCTTGGTTTTTATGACAGGAAAGAATAAAACCAGCTTTCCTTTTATTCCAGAAATAAAAACCCCAAAAAACAAAGTCATGGCTTGTTGGAACATTTCCTTCCAAAYAATATTAATCAAATGCACTGTCATATTAATCAAAATTCCCATCTTGATGTCAGTGGGGTTTCTAGTGAAATGCCTTGCTTTACAATCTATGTGGCAATTTACTGCTATAGAGATATATTTAGTCGGTCAATTTTGGAAGACATTTGAATGTGGAGGGGTGGGGTTCATGTGTTCGTGTGAGTGTGTGTAACACATGGAGAAAATATGTGCTACTACTTCATTCTCTAGGAGATTAAATCTAGTAAAGATTTTAGAGTAAGAAAGGGAAATATAGATAAGCGTCTCACAATAAATTAAAATATCTTGTCAAATTAGTGTGACWCTTTTCTTCCAAGAAATTCCATTGATGAAATGAAAAGACTTTTATAAAGGTTGCACAAAATTCTTTAATCAGCAATGAARATATCTTTTTCTTGATCMAAAAATGAATGGACCATGGCTTATTTTGAAACATTCAGTAAAGATGTTTTAATTTGATTCTCTATTTCTCCAAAGTAAACCATTGACTAAAGTATTTAAGCATTTTGGCTAGCCTCTCATTTTGTACCAATCCAAATTTTTTTATTAACTGGTTATTAAACAGGAACAGGATTAGTCTGGTTTTATTTTGTTTTGTTTGTTTTCCTATGCATTCTAATTATATCTTCTTTGCAGACTTTTATCTCATACTAAGAAAAAAAAAAAAAACAAAAGTAGAAACAATAAATTTTTTCAGTTCAAAATGTATATCTGTGCAATGTAAGGAGACACTSTGCCTTGGAGAATGGTAGCTATGTCCTTGCATTAGTGGCTTTAAGAAATGAATAGGTACATAAACCAAATCACAAACATTCAGAAATCTCACAATAYAGAAGTTTCGTGATAAATCTAGAGGCCAAGATGACAGACACAAAGTTATAGAGGATTAAGACAAATTAAAAAAATCTTCAGTACATCTTTGACAGGTTGTCCTGTAACTGAATGATTTCATCATAAAACACATCTTTCTGAGGAGATATTTGCAGTTGCAGGTGTTTGAGATTTCCCCAGGGAATCATATTTTACAGTTTAGTTTGTTATMAACAATACTAAGTTGTCAAGGGACATATGCTTCTATGCCTTATTATTTTGCTAAACTGCATGACTTTCAGCAAAAACTGGAAACAAGAAAGTGGCTTTSGCCATTAGCTCCTGAGAAACAGACAGCTGTCAGAAGGCTTTACTTCCTGCAGGGCAAGATGACTTCARTGAAGCAAACCATGGTAATCCTCACTTTAGTAGAATGTATTTCAAGTCATGTTTTACTTCATGTGGCATTATTCAGACACAGAAAACAGCATAAGTTTGGAGAATCACAGCCTGTTCCCTGCTCTATTTTTCAAAGCTTTGAGGACACTATAACAAAATAAGCAAGAAAAAAATCTATTTCAATTCCAACAATGTCAAAACTGGCCCAGAAACACATTTCATCCATTATGGCTGACAAGACCCATCTTTAGCAGTGCACAGTAACAATAATTAATCATTACAAATTTTGATTAAATGATTAATAATATGTGCTAGTACCTCTTAGTATATCACAAGTTATGCTGTCAGGTATACAGTAGCTTGTATTTATGGTGTGAGGGGTTATTTTGTGGTTTTGGGTTTTTTTCTTGTTAATGACATTGTGAGAAGCTTACAAGAGATTATTTCACTGCTTCTTTTTTTTTGTTTATCAAACAGTGTTTGGTTAACCAAACATCTGATTTACCAGAATGCATACTCAAAAACATGCATATCCTGGTTTCCCAGATACATCAATCTGTTGTTGGCTTGATATCATATATTTGTTTGGTTGGATTTTTTTTTGAGGAGGAGTGAGAGGGAGGTATTGTTTTTTTTYCCCCAACACATATATTGAATGAACTAAATAACAAAATAGTTATGTTAAATAGAAATGGTCCAACTAACCCAGAACAAATCAAGAATTTGTTTTCTGCTTTKGAGTGATACAAATGAGCCAGCTTGAGCTATGTTCTCACATTTGACTAAGAAAGAGAAAGCAGTAAATAAGAGACAGTTTCAGAGAGAGACTGTTTTCTTGATATTTTAAATGTTTGTAAGTAAACAGTGTAACAAATTTCCATRGCTCAACTTTATTATTTGTTGTTGATGAGTGAAAAACTAATTTAAGGCTCTCTAGTGGCTCCAAAGAAGCAATGTTCAACTCCTTCGAGCTTTAAATCAATTTTTACTTAAAGGAATTATCTTTTTTAATCATGCAAATGTCTTATGAACTGACATTCATTAAAACTGTGGAGCAGCTTGATCAACAACAAATTCCAGTTTGTGAATAGAAACCAAACAGCAAAAAAAAGTATMTTTGGGTGCTATATCACTTCATAGTTGGAACTTTTATTCAAATAAATTAGTTTATGTGTTCCAAAAAAATATTCAGCTCAAAGTAAAACCATCTACATTTTTAAAAGTAAGCAAATGAAGAAAGAGTGATATTGCCTATTTTGTCATTTCATATTATGGTAAAAAAATACTTTTCACAATTATCAAAACTTCAGTACTTGAATTGTAATTATATTCATAATGCATCGAAATTAATGTCTGTTACATCTCTGAGGTGAAGTAATTTTCCCCACTTATTTAAAGAAAGCAACTCAAGTATACTAGAGAAAGGTTTTAATTTCTGAAGCTAGATATTGGGAAACAGACATTAGAAGAATAAACATTTATAAATAGAAAGACATAAGCTATTTTGGGTGAAGCAGAATACCAAACAAGGGCCTGTAAAGAAATTCTGTCCTGATATTGTGTCAAATTTTTCCATCTCCCTAGTCTTGCTGCCAAGCCACAAATTCCTACTGGCAACAAACTCTATCCAAACTGTTTTGTGTACATTCCAAAAGAATTTTGCTCTTACTCTGCTGGGGCTTTWAAATCCTGCTCCCTCCCAATTCTTCTTTCTTTCCAGTCTCTTGCTCTTATCCAGCCTTGCGACGTCCTTTTTCCTTTTCACTTTTTTATCTCTCTTCTTTCTCCTCTCAGCTCCAGTAAAGTGTTTTCCCCAGTGCTTTTCTCAATTGTTAGAGGGGTATCAATCCTTCCATTAAGGTTTTTTGGGAGCCACATGTGTCAGCCAACGCAGAGCAGTCAAGCAGAATTCTTCTCTGCTCTTAGCYTTTTACCAAATGGAAACACATAAAACTCTGTTGCATACATAAAACTGTGTGAAAATTAACAAAACCTGTAATTTATTACAGAAAAGARTAACATTCTTGACCTTCTAAGTCACTGAAGAATGAAAAAGAAACTCCTCCTCTTGAAGTGGAAAGTGAAAAATARATTTCAAATAATCAAAGTCTAAAGCAAAAATTAGATTCAAACAAAMAAAAGCTTTTCTCTAATTAAAAAAATAAATCTGTTTGAGTTAATCAATTTTATTGTGTTTATTTTACCTGAGGCTTATTGACAGGAAAAAGTAACTAGGAAGTGTGTTATAATGCACAATCAAATGCCTTCTRTATATTTGTTGTCACCATGCACCCTTTGGAAAATGTAATAAATTTTGTCTCTTTTTTTATAGATTCACTTGTAGTCAAGAATCTCTGCAAAGATGATTACTGAAAAACTCTAAAATCTTATCTTCTCATACCACAATAGTTTGGGATACCATTTAATATATTGTTTGCCATATACCTTGAATATGAAAAAACAAGGGTATTGATAGCAAATTAGTGGCTGCAAATGGCATAAACTTTTGCAATCTTTTAATTGAATTAAATACACCAATGTAGACTGTCTTGAAAAATGAGACTTTCCAAATACTTTGAAGAGTTTACATTAGACAGAGTATATTATCATTGCTTATAACACAGGAAAACAATGCACAGTTAAATTCAGTGAAAGCACAGAAATTAAATGGGATAACACAGTGTGGGGAGACAAATAGAGTTGGTACTGAAGGTAATCTTGCAGCCAATGCATTGCAGCTGTGTTAATTATGYTAGAGTGGGAACAGCCTTGCTMTCCCAGCTRTGGGTGTGATAAAGAGTGASCTGGCTGGGAGGGGTTCAGTTTCAGTTGTAGCTCAGTTGGAGTYAGATGRAGTCTGCTGCTGTGCAGTAAAGACCCAGGGACAGGAGGTGGTGYAAGGGAGGGATCAGGTAAGACTTTGTACCAGGGACAGGMTGGMGTGAGCTGGTGCTGTGAGGAGAGAAAAAGGAGAACTGACTGGCTGTTGGCATTAATGGCTAGACCCTGAGAGCTGCATTGAGCTGCCTTTAGGGAGAAAGATTGAGACTTTTAAATAATAAAGTGCTGGTGTGTGAAGCCTTCTGATAAGTATGAAAGGCTTAAAGATAACAAAGTCCTGATAATTGAGCCACGGGAAGTTTTAAGAAGCAGAAGCACTTTGTGTGTTTTGACTGTCTTGACAACTATAATKAAATACTTCACTTTAAAGAGGGAAGTAAAAATTTGTTTATTGATATAAAGAAGATTTAATGAATTTAATAGTACATGTGACAGTGGCTTCACAAGGTTGAAGTTAATGTACTAATGATTATTTACTGTGTAGAGGACAGGGTCCAATAAAGTGTCAAGGAGACTTTTTGTTGATTCAAGAGACTTAGAAAGGACCCAATTTGCTTTTTAAGCCTCTCAGAAGGGAGTTTAGGAGTAGCTGGTCACAGATTTAGTCCAGGGTTTCTGACTAAAGGAGTACATATGCACAATCAATTACTTACCTCACTTAGCTTTCAAAGTTTAACGTGTTAATCACCAAGAATCTCTTGTTGCAAGGAATCTCTTGGCCTCAAGGACAGTTCTTCAGTGGCATCCTGACTCAGGGGGAGACCTGGCCTGCAGTCTGTGAATGACTGCAGAGCTTAATGGGCTCTGGGCTGTCCACTATTGATGGAGAAAGATAATTGACTCATACTTGCATTCTGATAGTAGGTGTTACTTTCTTCCACACCTGACTTGAGATGGGCATTGATCAGCACTGTGGTTAGCTGGATGTTTTGCTCCAATTGACCTTTGGCTAGTCTGATGTTATCTATTTCCCCCTATTTCAAATCCACTCTCAGTGACCACATGCAAACTTTGAGCAACCACTGTTCATTATCACTTGAGCAGAGTTACAGGAAATAGTTACAGGAAATCAAGTTCACAATATTTAAAGTTTGCAGCAGTATTCAGAATATTTACCTAATAAAAAAAATAAAAATAACACCTTCTCAAGACAATAGTCACTATTGTATTGTTGAAAATTTGTTAAATGTCTGTTTGATTTTTGGCACATTGAGGTCTCTAAACTTTAATTAAACACTTACAATAAATAGTAGAAATGAACTTCCTGGCATCATAAATACTTCAGGTGACTTTGACTTTCTCAAGGTTTAAATGGGATGTAAGTTTTCCATGATTTCTATGATTCTTTAGCTTGTACTCTATACAATGAGTATTGTATAGAGTATTCTCTGTATGCTTCAAAATCTGTCAGATCAAGTTATTCCAATTTGTCAGAAACTAGCCTCTGACATAGAGATAATATTCCTGGCAAGAGTGTTTTTAAATGGGTTGTAGGAACATGRCATTGCATAAAGTCAGTGCAGTAGTAGAGAGTATTCAGCTTTAAATGTGAGAAATACCAGGAGTTTCTTTCTATGTATATCTGTGTGCCACAATTTTGTCAGCCACACTGAAGTAATCTTGACAATAATGATAAAATAAAATSGAAGCAAAATAATAAGTGAAAGAAAACAGTATTTTTTTCCTTATACGGTCTTCTCTCTGTAATGACTTCCCTAACATGCTTTGGGAGAGAAATCAACAGTTGTCAGACAGATAATASAAGACCATGAAACAAGGCTTAGACTTGCAGGGTGATTGACAAATAAGCTAGAGGTATTTGYAGCCTATTTAGGAATAAAAAATACCTTGATGCAGGGTCCTGATGAGTTTTATCAGACATCCAGAGCCCTAACTCAGTCTGTGAATGGCAGGAGGATGCCATTAGGAGAGGACATCATTGTCATGTCACTGTGACCTGATGGGGAACTTTCATACTGAATCAGGGCTCTGTGTAGGCAGCTGCTCCATCCTGCCTGTGGATAGCYCTTTATTTTGTTTGAGCTGGCAAGGAGGCTAGGTTTGCCATCCACAGGAGTTACRCTAAAATTTGAAGATATTCTGTGATTATATCAATAAACTCTGTGCATGAAGCAGTAGCAAGGGGGCATTCATAGAAAATTTAAAATTCCTGTCCATCCTCCTTTCTTCCTGGCRAAGGTTTTGTGGAACAAAACATTAGTTCCTTGATACAGGCTCATAGCTCTGCAGTCCTCCTCTATGTCTCAGTCACCTTTATGGGAAGGCTAGTAGATTACACAYGTACTTTCCTCACCCTTCTTTCTCCTTTCTGTGAAAGAAGACAAAATAGGTATTTRCAGGCCTCACTATCTCCCAATAAATAAGTCTCAATAATGACTCTTAAAAAAGTAAAATAAATAATTTTTAAAAAATTCTCTATCTGCTCTAGAAGTTGCCCATTACTCCTATTCCCCTTAGCTGCAACAAAAAAAAAAAAAATCTCAGTTTAAGCAGAATGATAATTGGTCATAATTTCAGATTCTTTGTACAGAATAAAGCAAAGGAGGTATTTTGAGTTTTGCTCTTGATGTGCATAACAGCTTTTCCTTTCCATAGTCTTATTTTTTAACTTCCAACTGCTAGAAACATTGCTGCAATTTCCATTGATGTTCCCTTTGAGGAACAAAAGTCAGTAATTTAGCCAACAGCAATAGGCTGMTTAGATTTGTTGTGCCCTGATCAGTCAAAGTGCTGTCTTCATCTCACTGGCCTCAAGACACTGCTTTAGAAAGACCAGCCTCTAGGAAAAAYATTTTGCTTTTCTTTTTCATTTTCTAAATAAACTCAGCAACTTAGAAAAAATGGAAACCCTTTGCTTAACTCTGTGCTTAATATCATGAGAATATTGATTAAACACCACACAAGTAAAGAGAAGCAGAAATACAGACAAATATAAATAAAGCAATGCTCCAGCCTAGAAAGATTTATGTACTAGAAATGTAATTGAATATGAAAAACACAGAAGTTGAGTAGAAAGACAGAAATATGAGAATAAGCACAAAATTAAAGAATCATGGAGAGTAAAATTAATATCYGAAAGAAAATTGGCTAATAAAAGTACAGTAATATATAATTTYCTTTTCTTAAAGAGTATTTTTTAAAGAGAAACTCTGATACAAATACAGTGTGGACACAAAGAACAGCGTACCATAATAGATAAATATCTCCTATTCATAACAAAAACTTGATTAAAGAACTGGTGAGCTGACAGAAGAAGAATAGCTATAATGCAAARTACATTCATGTCAAAACACCAATTAAAGATCCAAATAGAACTTAGTTTAACACTGTGTTAGCTAGTGATTTCAGAGTGCTAGGTAATGCCTAAAAAATCCCAAACAAATGCCCAAACAAGCCCCCCTTCCCCCTCCCCCCAAAAAAAAAGCACACCAAAACAAACAAAAAAAAACCCCACCTGAACCCCGCAATGAAAAAGCTTTAAATAAATTATTAGATACCATGGTGAAAGTACATTCATGAAAATAGTATGCCTGATTAATAAATGTGAGAACTGCTTTTTTAGAAGGGCTGCAAGATTACTGTGACACAAGCTTATTAATAATGTGAGAAGATGCATGGATATATATCTATAGATATAGATGAAATAGATGTAGGTTTAAATATAGGTAGATAAGATATAGAAAAAAAATCACATAACTGATCTTCAGAAGCCTCAAATGGCAAGGAGGCTGCACATACTACTATTTGGGATGGAGTTTCTGTATCATAAGATTAGCAAGCCAGAATGGCATAGAAATTMTGAATTTGCAAACCTATAACAAATTTCAGAGGAAATCTTACTACTGATGTCAACCTATTAAAAAAAAAACAAAGCAAGCTACAGTTAGTAATTTTCACTAAATATAAGATTATATAAAATAAGAGCTAAAARAAGGTTTTTTTTCAGATCACTGTAGAATGTTAAGGGGGGAGTCAAAATACTTGAAAAAGATTAACAGAAGAGCTGGAAASTATCTTGGCCTTGAAAGAATATGATGTTTTAGATTTTTCAAATGTGCCATAAAATGAAAGTCAAACTAAGTAAAGGCAATACTCAGCAAACTAAGCAAACAAATAATAAGCCTGTTATTAATATTCATTATTGCTGAATTTCAATATATCTAGAAAAATTTGAAAGCCTGAATTTATGCATATCAAGTTACAGCCTTTACTGTGACCAAAATAATTTCAATTATTTGGAGTGAGTTGTGCATAAAAATAACCAAACTCCTAACATCATTGCTCCTAACATTGTTATTCCTGCACTCAAATTTTGGTAAGAAATGGCT
Organism: Alauda arvensis; assembly: GCA_902810485.1. Taxonomy (NCBI): domain Eukaryota; kingdom Metazoa; phylum Chordata; class Aves; order Passeriformes; family Alaudidae; genus Alauda; species Alauda arvensis. Next base: position 1,186,352 of record CADDXX010000079.1, on the reverse strand, counting down.
TACAAAATATATTTTTATGATGGATATATCTTCAACTTTACAGTTTTAAAGAACATCAGTGAAATTGAAATTGCCACCTACTAATGTTTAATTTTAATGAGGTAATATCCCTAACATCAGACATCATCAGATTTCTTTACATTCAAAGAGACTGAGTAGGCCAAGCACAGAAAGAAATTTAGGTCCTGAAAGTAGACTTAAGCTTTGCAGTTGTTAACTGAAAACAATTTTTCAGCCTACTGAAATCTTGCTTTGAGTGCCCAGACACCCTGCTAAGTTTGCAGGCACTGTCTGGTTCCTTTGAATTGAAACCTCAGTAGAGGACCTGTCTAGGAAAACAGTGGGGATTCACAGTACTGCAGTGGGGAGGCTGGGCATTACCCTCTATTTGGGGTCTGTATTCAGAACYTCTTTTAGATTTCACAGTGTGAACCAGGTCCTTTATTTTCTTGCAAGTACAGCAGTTAGTGCACTTTGGTAAAGTTGTATACTTTAAAAAGATAAGGATAGAAAACTCAAAATGAAATATAATGAAGGGAAATTATACATTAGAAGTAATTGAAACTGTCATTAAATGCAGCATAAGAAACAGCAGAAGAAAAAATAAGCATGCTGCTCCTGGGTGTGAAGAGGAATCTGATACATACTTKGACAGCATATTCAGGTTATTGTAGAGATTTGCAATAATTAAAAACTTTATGCCACATCCATTAGAAAGAGGGGAGCTTCAGGAGATACGTCTTCTTAGAAGCAACAGCCTATGAAAATGATAATTTAGAGCACAGTTTGCTTGAGTAATACTTGAATTATAGGCATTTATGATCTCTAATGTGGTGTTTTTGAAAACAATAAAACTGAAATGCTGTACTACCTTTAATTTAAAGAAAAAAATCTGTTGGGCTTTTTTATGTTAAGAAATTAATTTGACATCACAACCTTGTTAGTCTAGAAAAAATGTTTCATGGTTGTGCATACATAGAAGTACACTAAAGCTATGGTTTTTCTTTGACATATTTTTTGCAATATTATTGGGTACCTAGATTTAGCTAGAGGACATAAGTKATTTTGCACTTACTTCTTTGTTATTAAATCCTCCTTTAGTGCTTTGGTTTGGAGAAAGTTAATATTCTTCATAGAAGATAGTACAGGGCTAGTATTTGAATTTTTTCCTGAAAATCAAGTTGATAACAGATATTTTATCTGTTGCTGAGCAGTGCTTACGCRGCATCAAGGCTTTTTCTGCTTCTCACACCATCCCCACCAGTGAGGARTTTGGAAGCACAAGAAATTGCTGGAACAGCTGACCCCAAGTTACATTCCATACCATCTGGAATCACAGTCAGCACTTAAAGCTGGGGGAAGAAGGAGAGGGAGTAATGATACTGTCTTCCAAAATAACTTGTACTCCTGGTGGAGGCCTGCTCTCCTGGAGATGGCTGAATACCTGCCTGCTCATGGGRAGGAATGAATGAACTTGTTTTGCTCTGCTGGTGTGAGTGGCTTTTGCTTTATCAATTATCTCAGCTCCTGTCTTCTCGTTTTTACCTTTCCAAGTCTGTCCCCTGTTTAACTGCGGTGAAAAGTGGATGAACAACTCTATGAGTTTTAGTTGCTGGCTGGGATTAAACAGTTCCAGGCTGGGCCTGGGATGGCAGAGGGCTAGAGCATCGCTGCTGTACTGACCAGGCTGGAACTCCCCTGGAAACGTGAATTGAAGGAATGTGGCYGTAGGCAAGGCATTATGGCCAATGGAGGAGGCCACACAGGAACAGGGGCACCTCAGAGCTTCTGTGGCTACGGAAAATTTTATATGCCACATGGTATTCCACTCAGGAAACTGTGGTTCCTAGATACTGCCCCACACTTGGCAGCAGGAAGGACTGTTGTGGTTTAACYCCAGCAAGGAGATAAAGATTGTACAGCTCTCAAACCATTTAAGTAGCTACTTCCTTCTCTCAGCTAAAAAGTCATGGATAAGAGCCAGTTAGTAATAACTTTTGTATGGTTCTGTCTGATCTCACTGTCAAAGATTGCTGTATTAAACTGGATGTTTTTATGTGACAGCTTGGGAATGAGCACCCCGTAATCTATTTTATGAAGTCTCACTACTGTGGAGTTTGGGAGTCATAGGGTCTAGTAGGCAGCAGTCAAAGATTACTGACCCAGACAAYAATCAGGAGACCAAATCTGAAATGCTTCTTTCTTGAAGAGAAACTAGAGAGATTAGGTAATTCATTAGGAAAATRTTAATAAGACCCACTCTTTAATACTTCAAATCCCATAGTTCACTTATATCATATGTTTAGGCTGGAAGAAATGGTCCTTGGGCAATATCACCCATATTTAAAGTAATGTAAATTCAGGTGATAATATTTGAACTACAACATGATGATCAGTGCACTCATGAATAGCAGAACCTGGACCAGAATTCATCTTGGTGTCCAGAAACCTTTTTGCACTTGCATTATCCCAGACTTGCTGTACCTAGTGGTTTATATATATGCTAATATATTCCATTTTATAGTTCATGGGTTTTTATTATTATATATAGATTTTTGGGTAAAAYTTCAGTTAGCTGTGGKCTGCTTTTTGCTCCTCTCCTCMTCTGCCTTTGTGCCTGGACCATAAYGTCCCCTAAAAAAAMCCAAAAACTCCATAACAAACCTGGGGTTTAGTAATTTAAACATTGACCCATGAAGGAAAGCAGGGAAAATAGTGCATGARCAGTCATCAATTGTTCATGTGTGGAAAGCAAATTTTGGCTTCARTATTCAAAATAGAGAAAGTATTGCCTATCCATTACTGCCCATCTTAKAGGAATAGATATCAACAGAGCTGAAAACCTGTTGCAGCAGACCTCACATTAGAGATRGAAATGAGAGGAGACACACTCTTGTTCATCAGTGTGAAAGTGTCCYGGTTTATTCTTCCTCACAACTCAGCCATCCTGACTCCAACTCCAGCAAGCTCCCACTGTAGGCTTCTCTTGTGGACTCTGATTGCAGGCTCCAGCTGCAGACTCGGGCTGACTTCACAGCGACAATTCTCTCTCCCATTTGGTCCATTCTTCCTCTGGTTTGTTCCTTCCCTGACTGGCCAACCCAGCCTTTTATCCCACTYATCCRTATTGGATAGMGCTGTGACCTATTAAGGGCAAGGYTGTTTTTGGTAATTAACACAGCTGTGACTCCTCAGGGGCAAGGCTGCCTGTAATCCATTCTCCTACAAGAAACAAGTGTTTAACTGGTAATTAAAAGTATTAGAGTAGAAAAAAGATAACTCATCTTCCTTTAAATAAACCAAAACAACATAACAAAACTATTGTCAGCAGACATTTAAGCAATCTGAAAAACAACCCACAATAGCATGTTCTTTCAGAACTGAAGATACCAGTGAACAAAACAAATCATCACAAAAGCAATTTATCACCAAGTGTTTCAGAACTTGACATGAAAAAGCCTTTCTTGAAGCCTTTCAGCATAATAAACTTCTTGGGGAATACTCCCAGAGAGGTTCCTACAAGCAAAAAGAAAACTTTGCTTCCAGCAAATTAGTGTCATCCTAGTACATCTATGAACACTTCAAAAGACAGATTTACAAATTAAGTAGGCACTGTCTTTGAGATGCTCCAGTAAATTTGGAAAAGCAAAAAGCAGGAGTTTCTTGACCTTTAGTTGTTTTATTTTTCAGCTGTTACAAGGGAAAAAATAAACTAAGTAATCAGAAAAACTCAGCAAGCCTCTTACATCTGGAGAAACCTAACAACAGTATTGAAATGAATTAAAATATAAAAATAATCAGTGGGTAGATTTGGTATATGAGTTGGGAATTTGTATGARTGATGTTGTTGCCTATGACAAGTGGCATAAAGCACACACTCTAATATAGACTGAACACATAATATACTGTGAGTTAGACAAAATGCATCCTGTAGCTTTTTCCACATCTTGTTATAATTTCTATGGTCGTGTAGAGGAGCACAGAATGTAGGATTTGAAGGAAGACCTTGGATCATGCCCAGACTCTGTCATGGTGATATCACATGATTATTATTTAGCTGTGCTTGAAATAGAGGTCTTTTTGCCTCCACTAATTTTTCAAGGYTGTTCAAGAAATTCAGTTCTATATTAGTTCTTTATTCTCACCTAAATTTCATTTATGGTGTGTTCATGCTCATTTCCTTCCAAGGCAATATTCTTTTAAAGCTAAAATAGCTCATCTCCCCATAAAGCAGTTACCTTTCTTCTCCTCCTTTTCCTTCRGGCAATACATTTAATAAAAATCCATGTTTTCTACACTAATATTTCATTCAGTTTGGCTTTGTAAAAGACAAGTCTCTACTTTAAAACCTTGCCTAGAGAGCAGGAATTACCCACATCTGCATTTTTGACTTTGTGCAGAGGAATGGTTGCTATTTTGCACTCATTTTGCGTTAACAGGAATTTGATACTTAATTACCACAACACAATTTTTAAAATATCCTGTTTCTCTAATGAGAATGAGTTAATTTCTTGAAGTATTGATGGATAATGAGATTCCTCAAAAAAAAAAAAAAAATAGGGACATAGACTCCTGGAGTATCTATGATATGTGAAACAAGGACATGGCCCTATCAATGGATCACAGGGCAGACAATTCTTTCGCTAAAATGGGGATTGTAATCTCTACTTATGTAATTATAAATCTGCGTTTCTAAGTAAGATTTGGCCTGCTATCGATGAAAGAGCAAAGTTTTAAGTCYTTATGAGAYCAAGCTTGGCACACAAGTCTGTATTCAACAGTCACCTCTCCAATTGCACTAAACAGAAATAGTTGATAGGCTGTCCAAACATGAAGGAAAAAGCAGCTGACTGTGACRTAACCCTARTTTATTTGAAATTGCTTTGATTTGAAATCAGTTTCCACACTGGWTGGCAAATTCCAGRTAAGAGGCTGATGCWGAATRTGAACAGCATTCATTCAGGTATACTAATTGCGCTTCCTACAGTGTTTCCTCAATATAAGACTAATTATTCTCAGGCAAATTCCTGAGCTACATAATATAAAGATAAGTTACAGTGTATTAAACACTGTTGGTCATGAAGAAGTSGGATGCAGTGCATTGTGGATAATAGTATCTCTTTCAGGAAAGAGTCAGYCAAYTGCCACTCCTAACRTCAYGTTTTGAGATAGAGTGAAAAAATGAAAATATCKTGGTCCATAACAGCAATTAAAATTCTTTATAAAATAAGTAKAAATAAATTAATAAATATAGAGCTACTTCTTACATGCTTGTCAGAAATGTTCAAATTAATGTATAATCCCAATTAATTCGCAATTCATGCAAGTTTATTTAATCAATTCTTAATCACTGACTTTCCTGACATCAGTGTAGAGTACAAAAACCCCCCTTTTCCCTATTCTACAATAAAAGTATGATAAATTTAAGTAAATTAGAGTCTGTGTGATACAGCAAACACTTGGTGGGAGAATGGAAACACATTTTGTTTTCAAGGGTTGACTAGGCAAATGATGAGTTTATGTAATGGGCTAATAAAGCTATTTACTAACAGAAACAAATAAAAAGTTTTTATTATGAGGCATAACTGCATATAGATTAGTATCTCAATAGCTAAAGATTCTGTCTTTATCACATTTCAAACTACTGTGTTTTGCAGTGGCATTCATGACTAACGGAATGTTGCCTATACAGCTACATGAATAAAATAGCACATGTTCACTACCTCCTGTTATGAGAAGTTGTTCTTCCTTATACCAGGAAACTGATTTCATCAAGTTTAAAGTTTTCAGAAATGCCACATTAATAATTTTATGATCCAACCACAATTGCAAAACATGTTTAGTTGTATTTGGAAAATTAAGTTCTTAAAGTTATAGCATGATTTTCAGAAACTTGTATTTTCATGGCTGAAGCATCATGAAGGGCAGAAATATGAATTAAGGATCCTCCATTAGAAAAATATAGGATCTGATGAACTAGTAGGGTCTTTTTAAAGTTGGATAGAAATAACTTCATATTGGGAGTTTCTTTTTTTTAGCAGTTACTTTGATTAGCTAATTGAGTAAAGAACCCATATTATTTCCTCAACGACCTCTTTAAATGTCTAAAATACAGAGTAGTTTGCTTTTTTTCTTTCTTAACATTTCTTGATTGAAATTAAATAGCTTATATTCATCACTGCAGCTTCTGGAGAAACCAGTGATTTTTTTTTGTGTTCCTTGTTGAGTANTTTTTTTTTAACTAAAGAAGTATTTGAATTATTACAATTACTTTTTTTTTTTTTTTAACTAAAGAAGTATTTGAATTATTACAATTACTTTGTTGCATTTTTCTAGTTGTAATTTTTTTTCAGAAAGAAAAGGAAAGGGAAAAAAATATGTACATGATCAAAAGAACTTTAAAGCTGAATCTTTACAGTGCTTGTAGTTTGATCTTGTAAATTGTACCAGATTTGTCTTTTGCCTTACCCTTGTGAATAATCTCATTGAACTCCAGGACTTTTCTCATGATAAAGCATTTACAGAACTGTCCCTGAGATAGAACAGGAAATTAAAGATTCATAGAAGAATTGTTCATAGTGGAAGTCATAATATACTTTCATYGTATCTGTGTGGTAAGTCACTTTGCTGACAGTGTTCTTGGCATTGCAACTTTTATTATGCACTTTTTTTTTCTTTTCCCTACGGTTAAGATCACTTATCTGATTTTACGTGGGAGTAAAAAACATTTTCTTACAAATTTGGAGTTAAAAAAAGATAATATCTCACAATTTTTTATATGCTTTTGGAAACTTATCTCTCCTCACAGACACATAGAAAGAGTCACTATCTAGACTTGAGTAACTCACAAGTCCAGCATTTGATATGGAGAATTTCCCTGCTGTGTAGTTATAAAAAAACCTTATCTATTGCCATTTCACAGGGTAGTAGCAATTTTTTGTTGTTCTTGTTGTAAAGAAGAAGCTCACAAATCTGTTTAACATAACTTCCTCAGTCTCATAAAGCAGCATGGGAGCCCTGTTAGTCTTGGAAAGCTGACAGCCTAGATGAGTATTCCTGCTGTTTTATGATTGGCATGTACTCTCATTTGGCATCAATCAAAGATTTGAGTGTTGCTTGAACTCCTTTCAGAAATGGTACTGCATCTTTCAAATGATTTTAAACTATGTTTCTCTGCCTTACACAACTAGAGTTTAACTGACATCTAATTTAACATAAAAGGAAAAACATTTCCTTAACTCCTACTCAAAACCCTTCAGTTTGAGTTCCTTATTTTCCTAGTCTGACAGTAGATAGGCATTTTTAAGGGAGGCATTTGCAAGGAACAGGTTATCTGTATTAACTGTCAATTATGAAGATGAGATTCCATTGAGAAAAATCCTGTTTAATTCAGTTCTCTGATAAAAAAGCTTGCAAAGTTTTGACATTTTTACATATTTTCAGAGCAGTGAGTTTCTCTGTAGTAGAGTGCATTCTAAAAGACTAGTGACTTCAAAAGCACTGGAGGAGTTTTTGGGTCCAGACTCACTSTGGTATTCCCCTGTTACAGGACATGAACAAATAACTGCTATAATTCCGAAAGGGAAAAATCCATCTAAGGATAATATGTGAACAAGAGATACCTGGGTTTACAAAGGCTCCTAACAAGGTTGTCACACAGAACTTTTAAGGAATTAAGACAGCATGGGATAATAGGAAAAGTACTTGGATGGATAAATAATTAACTATAAGACAGGTAACATGACAGGAGTAAATTATTAGCTTTTGCAATGGAGCATTACCCCTGACAGAATTCTCTGCTTGTGCAGGTCTATGCTTGTGCAGTTCAAGGTATTGACAAGAGATGTGAAAAAATAAATCAAAAGCACACTTGTGGAAGAACTGTAGAAGGACATTATGAAACTGAGTGACCAGGAAGAAAAATTGCCAAAGAAATTCAGTGTAAACAAAAGTATATGCCTGCTAAAAAATAATCCAAATTTCACAAATAAAATGATGGACACTAACCTGGTGGCTACCACATAGGAACAGCAAAATGGGGTTATGATTGATAGTTTATGAAAATGTTTCCTTTTGTAAGAAGTTGAAAATACGAAACAAAATACGAAAAATTGTAAACAAAAGAATAAAACAAAATTATTAAAAAAAGAAAAGAAGTTAAAACAGTATTCTCTTGAAAAATTCATGCTTTGTTCACCTTATAGTGTGCTGGTTTGATTGGGCTTTGAGTTTAGTTTTGGTTTGGTTTTTGGGGTTTTTTTGGTGAGGTTGTCCTGTTGCAAAGTGATAAGACACATTCCATATGATGAAAAACTGAGCCATCTGAAGGTCTTCAGTTTGAAAAAGAGATATGTTGAAATGGATATCATAGACATCTGTCAAATAGTGAGTGACATGAACAGAATGAACAGTGATCAACTCTTCACCATTACATAACCCAAAAACAAGGACCTCAAATTTGAAGAGGAAGAGAAAAATKTGGAGTAAACAGAAGGATATACCTACATAGAAACAACTCAAGGCATGTCTTGGYTGCCATCTAGTTTCAAAATTGGATGCAAAATTTTACCCAGTTTCAAGAGGGGAAAATAGAAAAGTATTTATAAGAAAGAACATTTTAGAGCAATTTAATAGGCCTCACATACTAGAAATTCTCAGTGCTAAAGACATGAAAACACCCAAAAAACACTTATGAATGTGTTTGATTCCTGTTGTAGTAACTTCTAGAGAAAAAAAACCTTGACTCAGTTGAGCCTTTGCCCTGAAGCAATAAACCATTCTTCTTATTTTGCAGATAATTCGAAAGTTTTTAAAACATGCAGCTCTGGTTACAGTGCAGCTCCAAAGTCCAAATATCTGCTACCAGACATACCAAGACCTGCTTCTAGGATGGCAGTGATGCTTAGGAGATAGTTTACTGAGTGGACTGTGGAACTTAACTATCTTCGAAAAAAGACTTGAGGAGATATTTTTAACAAAGTTTTTTTTGACATGATTATGAGAACAATAAAAATCTTTTTTACTGATGCTGAAATTTTTCCCCTTTAGATKAAGAGTCAAATACCCACTAGGTTAAGGGAAAAGCAAGATGTAAAAAAAAAATAAATACATATATAGTTAAGATATTAACTTATAATAATAGAGACAGAGGGCCACCTTAAAAGATGTAGGTGTTTGACATAAAATGCCTTAACTAACATCAGATTAAAGACAAGAACATAATTTTTCCCTTTTTGGAAATAGTTCTTTACATCCCTTATGAGAAAACTCGCATTCTTCCCTGCATAGGGACAGTTTAAGAAGGCAATTAATAGATGTTTTTCATTCAGTTTGGAAAAGGAGTTTCTCCTGGGATGTGTCAGAAAACATAATGATGGCTATTCCATTTTGTTATTCCTTTACTCTTTAATAGATGCAATATGAGTATGTATTAGGTTAAATATTTCTCATATTTTGAGAAATTTGTCTTTTAAGTAGTCCAAAGGGTCAAGGTTTTTCAGTTTGTTTTTTAATGAAGTACTACTACTAAAATTAATCAAGGCTGAATTTTGTTTGCCACTGCAACATAGTTTTAAAATAACTACAGGATACTTCGATTTTGCTTTCAAGAGTGCATTAACAGTTTAAATAAAGTTACCATTTATACTCTCTGCAGTAGGTGATGGAAAGATTAAATGTGTATTTAAGTGAATGCTGGCTGAAGAATATTCCCTTGTTGCCCAGTAATAAAATTAATATATACAGTAAAGGAAAATGCATGTTACTCTTGTGCAGGATACAGGTGTAAATTTATTGCCAATGTAACAAATTATATTTTAAAACAATATTTTTATTGCAGATTAACTGCTCAGTACTTTTTTCAAATATGCTTTTAATGAGGAACTTTTCCTTCACATTCTTGAAATACTGTGAGTTTAAGAGAAGAGATTCAATTCTCAGACAAACAGATTGTTACTTTCAAAGATCAGAAAAAAAAAAGTTTAAATTGTGTTAAATTAACTACCAGAAGTTTAATTCAATCTATGCTGTTAAATTAGATGTATTCTGCTAKCAGCTTTACCTCATTTCAACACTAAGAATTCACAAAAGTAGATTTCCTAATTCACGTACTTGTTATTTCTGATAGTTGTGCTGCAAGCTGAGCAATGTACCAGGCACTCCAGGAGAATATTTAGAGCTTCYACTGCCATGCATAGCAACAACAAAGAACTCCAGCCAGAACTTCCTATTTAATGACAATTTGACTAATTAATTGATAGATTARGCAACATAAGGCCTAGACATTAGAAATTTGTATTTGTGCACAAGAATCAGCATGAATCATACAGATTTTATCCTTTGTTGAAAGAATAGTATTCAAACATCTGTTTCATTGCTACCAGGGACTGATGATTAAAATGAATAACTATTCTAAAAGAAATGAATAGCAGGCTTTGTGAATCATTATGCTTTAAAGCCATCGAACCAATGAAATGGAGTTATAGTCTAGTGAACATTTAATCATTTTCATACCCATGAACTAGRTATGTCTGTCAGTATTCCACTTATTTTCCAACTGCTTTTGATGTTACCTGCACCTATCCTAGGAGAATACCTCTACATCACCCTCAAAACTGCTTCCTTTCTTACTTTTTGTTTTGTTTTCTACTTCTATCTCTTTAGCTTTACCCTAATCATATGCTGGAGGAGGTATGCTAAAGTTTTTGAATAAAAGCTGAAATTACTTGTTGTTAGCATAAACATATTCTTCATCCCTGGAGCTTAAGAATGTTATGTATGTCTTCTATTGCTTTCACTTCAAAGCTGGTGGTAGTAAGGAAGAGCACCTGAAACAGATTTTAATAGTAGGTAAATTTTCTTACAAGTTTAAATTCTGCCTGTGGGTATTGTCTTTAARGATGATAATTTCTATTAGGCTGTTTTATATCAAGCCAAAAATTTGACTTTCTTCCTGATACATCTCCCCATCTCAGGTAGGTTGTGTGATAGAGGTGGACAGTGAGCGAGTAGCTGTGTGGTACTTAGTGCTAGATGGGGCTAAATCCTGACACCTGGGTGAATTTTTTCCATGTTAGTAGCCCCTGTAAATGCAGTAAAAAGGGACTTYGCCAGAAATATGTTTCTAAGTCTGTGAAATTGTAACATTCCATGTACACAGAACAAAGACGTAAACTAAGCAGAATAGGAAGAGATGATTGGAAAAAGAGAGTAATTTGCGTGTAGATCTAAAAATAYATTCAAACTATCTGTGCTTCCTCTCATTTAGCTGATTACATATGGGAAATATGTGACTATTCTTCAGCTGCTACTATCAGAAATTGCTTAGAAGGTAAACATAAGCACTTTTTAGAGAGTCCCCAAGAAATGGTTCTACATTTTTCACTTTTGAAACAATTAGGTGACTTTATTAAAATATCTGTTAATAAGTCTGAATATCTWTTATTCCATTCTCAACAAGGGAAATTGGGATCTAATTGGTAACCATRATGTTTTTCTTAGCAATATAAGAAGTATATTTTTTGTTCCTTGAACATCCTCCTGGATTCTGAAGCTAACAGCTACACATAGATTTAAAGGATTTCYGAATAGTATGATTGAGGACATAAGAAAGGATGTTTACTTTGTGGCTTTTTTTTTTTTTCTGATATTAGTTTTATTTTTTTGCTTTACTTTTTGGTTTTGTTGACCATACATGACATTTAGCAGGAAACAAAAATATTTTCATACCAAAGACACAAAGAAATGTTCCCATGGCAGCAGCATTATAGATGGTCTCTGCCATGGGAGGTTTTCAAGACCTGCTGGCACAGAGCCCTGACTTAGAGTGAGATCTGCCCCTATTTTGAGAGGAGATTGGAATGGATACTTCCTGAGGTCACTTCCAATGTGTCCATGATTCTATAAATTTCTGAGAATAGTTCATCATTCTCTAAAATCATGGTTCTATGATTCTCATTTACTTTAAACTTCACATAGGGGTATGATACTAAAATAAAATTCTTCCAGTCAAGCTCTTAATTCYATCAGCGCTGATTTAAAGAAAAATAATTAATAAAATTAGCAAGACTTGAAAGCTGAAGACTTAATGGTTCAGCAGGCTTTCTCCTAAGCTTAAATCCCAAGTGTTTTAAGTACATGGAATTTTTCACTTAGGAAAAATTCTCTCAAATGGATCTTGCATAATTAATGCTTGATATAAATCAAATTTACAGTTTCTTATATTCTCAATATAGCTGCAAATTGTTAGTTACTATTCTCTTCTTTCTATCMCATTCTTAATGACCGTTTACCTAGTAGTCCATATAATTGAGGKAGTTAAAATGTAAAGGAAGAATTAAATGTTGTTGCCATCAAGCTGGGTGAATTGCTCTATATTACAAGTGATATGCAGAATACTTTTGGGATACCTGCCCATCTTCAGTAAGAAGACTCTGAGGGTGTTTCCTGAATCTAAACACTTCCCTTACTAAGGGAGCCAAGTAGGAAAGTTTCTAGTTTGTGATACTTGGAGCAGTTATTGACATAATTGTGTTAAACCTCCTGCGTTCCCAGATAAGCACGGAAAGGCAACTTCAGCATTCGGTGTTTAAAACCCCTACATTATTTAGCTACAGTCATGGCTRGCCAGAGGGTAATGTGGATATGTTTGCACAGATTTCAGAGCACTCACATTTACCCTAATCAAAAAATGGAAGCTAAGACAAGTGCAGGTTTTCTGTCCATTAATGTGAAAAGGAAATGTGTATTGCAAAAATCCCTCTGAATACAAATATCAGGAACTCAATTTGGAATAATTTGTAGTTAGTGGGATTTGCTTTTAAGCAACTGAGTTCAAATATGCAGTACAGCAATAGTGGGAAATGGCTTAAATTAAGCAAATAACGTAAAAATAATGTCTATATTTATTTTTATTAAATTTTCTTCTAGTCTCAGAGCTTGCTCTGCAAATGGCTGAAAATCTCCTGGGAATTGCTAAATACTTTGCAGTACCATGTGCAGGAGGAGACTGAAAASATTTTTAAGCACTTTGGAGGAGATATGTTTATATCTGAGATGTAGATGAAAAACTGCACGGGATAAATTGTGTCAGAATTACCATACTRGACAGTGAAAACCATTTTAGAACATCAGTGTGAATACAATGGCTCAAAAATGTGGCCCTTTTGGCCCWGTACCCTATTTTCCTTTTACAGGAAAAATAGTAATACAGGAGTAAGTATCAGAAAAACAAGGGAGGTATCAATAATTTTTTAAAATGTTGAGAGCTTTTTGAGGGAATGTTCTTCACAGAAATTAAACTCGTGAAATTCATAGGTTATATTYAATTAAATTTGAATGGTCTGATCACAAATACAGCAGGAGCTACATACTTAATTCTAGCTGTAAGCAGTACTCTCRCATTTTGTACTGCAATGGTTTCTTCCAATTGCAATTTTTTCTTTTTACCTTTAATGCAACAATAATAAAGAATTGAGAAAATTAGTGGGAACATTGTTTTGCTGTATGCTGCTTTGACTGAAAAAAACATTGAGGCAGCTGGAAACAAAACCAGATTCTGCTTAAGAATATTTTTGTTTAAGATAGTATCATATGTAGTTTGCAAGGCATGTTTAATAATCTGAACAGAGCTCTTAGTGGGCACAATTGTTGCAATTCATATAGTGTACCATTAGAAAGAAGTAATACTACCTTATGGTGTTGGTTGCAGAGTTTAGATCCCAACAAAATTCAATTACAAAATTGAAYGCGAGGGACTTTATTTGCTTTAGACAACTAAATTGAGAGCTCTCGCTTATGCTACTCACCACCTGATAAATATTTGGATAAGCCTGTTCCTTGTTCAGCTTCAACTGTTGAAGTTATCTGTGGAAGTTATCCACTGTCCACAGAATACCCAAAGAAGTATAAGAAAAATTTTGAAACTTAATGAATGGTAGGGCAATTTTTCTTGCATTTTGGTTGATATTTTTTGTTTTGCATAACATTTGGGCCATTCTACTAAGTTCTATAGGAATTTTTTTTATTATATAGAGTAGCAATTTTCTAATTTTTCTGTGAAATTTTTTCCCAATATTGAAGAAACTGAGGAAAATTACAGGTATTTATTTTAAATGCCCAAGCTAGGTAAACAAGACCTCACCCTGAAGGTTTACGAAGTTGTATATACAGACATTCACTRAGATCCTAAGGGATACAGACAATTTATTCAGAAGAAGGGAAAAAAGCTAGTTACTTCAATCAGTCTGATTAGGACTCCCTCTGAATCAGGTGGTTTTGCTTATATATATCCACATGTGCCCCTATATATATATATATATATATATATGGATTATTTTTATGACTAGCTTCCCAGGTATCTCATAACCCTGCTGACATGACTGATTTAAAATAACTTCTTTCCAAGAAAGAGCAATGATGATTAGCAGTTAATAACAATATACAGTAGGAAAATTGTTCTTTATGCCAAGCTTGTCTTTCTTACAACTTGCTCTTCTTCTAGTGCCTGCAGTTCTTTACATATCCGTTCCCCTTCATCAGTGTCTCTATTTGCCTTAGCTCAGTAATTCTGAGTGCCAGTTTTTGAATGAAATTATGTTTGAGTTGGTGGGTTTTTTATCTTAATCTGTTTCAAACAACAACGTCAAACACAACAGGTTTTTGGTATTTTAGTTYGCATTTGTAACTTTCTTAATGATTTTTTTTTTTAATATTGGTTGTAGGTGGCAAGTTCTTTTCATAGTGAGGATCTACAAGAGTGGCCTCTGCAAGTAGAGTCCAGTAGCTGTCAGTGGCTTGACTCAGCTGTTTCCAGCTGGTTGCACAACAGACCCACCACAGGACACAGCCCRGTCTGTCAGCCAAGCTGCTTATGCCCTTTTACCCTTGGGCAAAAATATTTAAGGGGAAACGGTTACACAGACAGTGAGGAGTGAGKGAAACAGTGAAAAATAGCCCTAAGAACACCAAAAGTCAGAGAATACAGAGGAGTAGGAGGTGTTACAAGTGCTGCATCAGAGATTCCCCTGAAGCCCTTAGAGAGAACCATGCCAGAGTAGATAATCACATTGCAGTCTACACCACTGGCGACCCCACGCCAGAGCAACTGGATGTTTTCTGAAGGAATTGTGGTCTGCTGAGAGCCCACACTGGAGAAGAGCTACAGGAAAGTAGCCCACAGAAGGCTTCCTGTGGAGCAGGTTTACTCTGAAGTCTTGAGGTGGAGAGGACCTAGGGAGGAGTTGGGCAAATGTGTAAGAAGGAAGGAGTAGCAGGCAGTAACTGCTTTGAACTGACCCCAGCCTCCTGTGCCCCATAATCCTTTCACCTCTGGAATGGAATAGGCAGAAGAATTGGAAATGAAGGATTCAAAGTAAGTTATTGAAAAAAGGGTGTGTGTGTGTGTACAAATGGGCTTTGATTTTGGTTTTGCTTCCAGTCCCACAGATCTAACTTAGTTAACAATAAATTAAATAAATTTTCCTTAAGTTGGCTCTCTTTTGCTTATTATTGGAACTGTTAAGAGATTTCACTCTCTGTATTTTGATCCATGATCTTTATAATCTTATTTTCTTTCTCCGTCCTGCTAAGCTGGGGGAGTGAGAGAAGTGYGGTGGGAATCTGGCAGCTGGTCAAGGTTTATCCACTGCATATTTCAATGTACAGKTCAAARTATATTTTAATTTTGGTCAAAYTTTTACTTCTATATCAGAAATTTGATACTTTAGACCTGGGTATATCACACCACTGTTAACACTTTCAAATGAAAGTCCCAATTTAGAAGGCACAAAGGGATGTGCACATGATCCTTTGCATTTTAATCTGAATAGTACCTTGGAGCAATMTTTTCTATAAAATTTGAATTGCTTCTTCTAGCAATACCTCCATTAACTATTGGCAGGAAATTTTAATTGCAAACACAGCACTATGTTTATGATTACTTTTTAAATAATGAAAGGCATTATATGAAAAATTGTTAAATGAGGATGTTTCTCAATGTTAATATACTTTGTCCTTGCTTCATTTATATTATAAATGAAGATCATAATTAAAAGGAAGGAAACATTTGCAAACTCATGCTTCAAGTTCAAGAAGGAAAAAAAAATAAGGAAACAAAAGCCCATGTTTACATTCTCCTAGAGAATTTTTATTCTATTACTTCTGTAGTGCCTGGGGTGCCACTGTACAGATCAGACTTCCTGCCCACATTSTTGGTAACTGGAGAGATGTAAACATGAGAAACATATTATCTTCTTCAAGCATTCATTTCTCCTCATGCTGTAGCACAGAAAATTAGYTTTGGTGAAGAAAAATACTGAAATTGTTAGAAACATGAAATGRTTGAAGTCAGAAGAGATCTCTTGAGATCATCAGGTCCAAACTGTAGCTAATAGCAGGGTGAAAAAGAGCAGTTTCTGCAGGGCTGTTTTCTATCAAGTTTGGCATTTCTCCACAGATGATGCCTCCACAATCTGTCCGGGCAATCTCTTCCAATGTTTAATCAAACTTAGAGTGAAAAAGTTTGGGATTTGGGTCTTTTTGATGGGGGCAGTAGAGGATGGGGAGTAGTGTGTAGGGTGTTTGTTGCCGTAGTTTTATTTTTTTTGTTGTTGTTCTTGTTTTATTTCTTGTCATTTCTTGGACTTTGTTATCAGATTTCTTTGAAAAAAATATGGTGATTTGTAATCTTGTGAGTATTCAGGTATTTCTTAAGCATTGGGTAAGTTTCTGTATCTAAATAATACAATCATGGAAAGGCTWTGGTTGGAAAGGACCTTAAGGATCACCTGGTTCAATCCACCCTTGTATGGGCAGGGATGATATGCATTGGATCAAGATAATCAAGGTCTTATTCTAATCCAGCCTTGAATAACTTCTTCCAGCAAACTCTTCCAGTGTCTCACCACCTCTGACTTCCTAACACCTAATCCAAATCTCTCTTCTTTTAGTTTAAAACTGGTCCCCCTTGCCATATCATTATCTGGCTGTGTTAAAAGCTGCTCTTCCTCTTTTTTATAAGCCCCCTTTAAGTACTGGAAGCTTGCAATGATGTCTTCCAACACACCTCTTGGTGTTTTGCAACTCCARCTCTCTCAGCCTGTCTTTGTGAAAGATGTCCCACCTCTCTGACCATCTTTGTGGCCTCCTCCTGACCCACTCTAGCAGGTCTATRTCTTTTTTGTGCTGAGGACCCCAGACCTGGATGCAGATGGAGTCTCAGGAGGGCACAGTAGAAGGACAGAATCATCTTCCTCAAYCTGCTGGACATACTCCTTTTGATTCAGTCCAGGATACAGTTAGCCTTCTGGACTGCAAGCTCACATTGTTAGCTCATGTTCAGCTTTTTGTCTGCCAGAACGTTCAATGAGTTCTTGAAGCCTCAACTCATGTCTGGGGTTGCCCTGATCCAGTTGCAGGACTTTGCATTGTACTTGTTGAACATCATGAGATTCCCATGAGCCCATTTCTCATTCTTTCCCAGGTCCCACTGGGTGGTATCTCTTCCTTCTCTTATGCATTCAACTGYACCATCCATCTTGTAAATGGCACAAGTGACCATCAATCTAAATGAAGGTTATTCTCAGTATTTTTTGTGATTACAATGTTATAATGATGGTTGTGATTTATACCCCTCTAAAGAGAGAAAATAATGGTGGAAATGCTCAAGTGTACCGTTTGTGGACAGTTAGAATGAAATCTATCTGCAGTAGCTCTCAGAAAATACCTCATAATTCAGAAATCTTGTCTAWAAAGGCACTGAAACTCATAAATGACAGCATTTCTTAAAATATTATTTGTAAAAAGACTTACCCCTTTCAGCTAATATCTCCTGTGCACATTTACTGCCATGAAAAATAAAAAATAACTTATTTTACAGCTAAGCACATAGAGCATAAATAAAAATTCCTTACTTGTTGAACAATCCCCACCTTACTACCTCCTGTTATTTTTTTATGGTCAGAAAATAAGTGGCAAGGGATACGGTAATAATCATTCTTATTAAAAAGAAAAATTTTCATAATTGTAAATACACTGACCCAAAGAAAATGTGGAGCACTAAACTTTAAACAAATTAATTAAAGTTTCAAATCTGTTTATAGATTATTAAAGCAGCTATGGAACTCCCAAAATTGCAAGAATAGAAATGATCTTTATAAAATATTTTTTAGAGTTTTCTTATAGAGATACTTAAGTATTTAAATATTGATATGTGAGGAAAGGTGTGTAAGACAATTTATTAATTTTGACCCATTGATATTTCATCCCTTGCTCTTTCTAAGTATCAATTCTAATTCTGTTTTTCTTCCTTTAATATTAATTGTTACAAAATGCTTAATTATTTTTTTTAAGTAACAAAAGTTACCATAAAGTTTGTACCAGCATTGATCCAAATAGCTTTATATCATGTTGATGAACTGTATAGACATTTAGTTTGATTTTTTATGCAGGTTAAGTTAGTATACTTGAGAATCATTTYGTGGCAGAAGACCACCATATCTCATTTTACCTGTTTTACAGAATAGGAATGGGACAGAAAAGATTAATCTTTGTTGTGGAGCTTGAAATAATATGAGAAAGGTTCAAATGCTCTTTTGATGTGGACAAAACATATGCCAAACTGCTAAAAATTATACAATCCATTTGGGGATTTTTTTCAATTTTTAGGACAAATAACAACATGGCTTTAAACTGTGGCCTTATAAATTTCAGGACTGAATACATCTACTCATCTACCTTGTCTCCATCAATAATTATTTGAAATGTCTTTTCTTCTTAATCTTGTCAACTTCAGATTTAATTAAAAAGGTTCTTTGATGAAMAACTGATTTAAAAGTTATCAGCACTCCATGAATTTTTTAAATACCTTTTTTCAAACTGTCTTCAGATTTTTTGGATACCTACCTAGACTTCTATGAAGATTCCTCTGCTGACATCATATATTGTTTTCTACAGTTAAAAGAGCAGCTGCCAAAAATTCTCTGAATTCTATATTGTGCATTATTCTCTGATAAGAAAGRCACTCAGATGAACTGACATATTTTTGCAAGTCAGTAAAAAAAAAATCCATGTCACATCTCTGCRATGTATATACACACATAGACATATCCATATATATGTATGTACRTATATCCATAGATGTGTATATATAGCTACATATATATACATATATGTGTACATATATACATATGTWTATATATGTACATACAGATATGTACATRTATATATGTATGTTGACATTCAGTGGCTGGTGTTTACTAGGTAAGGAAGAGTTTGCCAGATTTTGAAGCTCAACAGCACTATTTAAAGCTATATCTAGAATTCTTATGACATTGTCATTTCATTTTACACTTTATTGATTCTGACAGTGATTACACAGCTGCAAGAATGAACAAATTGCAAACATAAACAAAAAATAGTGGAGTTCACGATATAATTATGAAGGACAGGATACAGCTTTTCTTACAAATTATTGCCAGTTTAGTAAGCAATCCTTTAGAAATAAACACTTTCAAAACATTTATTTCATTAAATTTTTTGTTCTATTTAAAAAGGTAATAATGAGTATGGAGAGCCTTCAAAACTTAGTTTTTACTTAAAATCTGAATGATCTATGTAAAATGCATCAAATATTTATTTTGGGTCCAGTTATAATAATATTAATACTCATGTTCAAACTACAATAGAAAAAACAATTAATTGCTAATACTGGCCTAAAAACTTACAAAAAAGTTCACTCATGTATTTCAGGGCAGTGAGAATAACTAATGATTAACTAATGATTTCAGAATAAGAGACTGTTGCTATTTCTGGGATGCTGTGAGCAAGATCTCTCAGGACAATCTTAAAAATCACCTTAAAGGTTGAAAGGTCCCACGGTTGTTGGTCAGTTTTTAAAGACCTATTTCTCAAAACACCAGAACAATCCATAGTGATCACCAAGAAAATTCCAACTTTGCTAAATGTGTCGCATTGAACTTGAATACAAGAAATAGGTATACAGGAGGTAGAAATAGGGACAAGCTACAAAGGTGTGCTGTAAGCACATGACCTGCAACTGYATAAAAATAACTGGGAAGATTAAAGTATGTTCAGAGTTCATATTGTCTGAGGGTAGGAAGGGAAACAAGAGGGAATTCTACAGGAATATCACCTGCAAAAGGAAAAGAGAGCCAAACAATCACCCCACGTATTCATATAATTGTGTTCTATGATAACTTGCCAACCTTTTCTTCATATTATAAAAGCTACAGAAAACATGGGGCACTAAAGGKKTTTTTTGCCTCAGTCTTCATTGAAATTAATGTCTCACAAATATCCTAACCTAGGGATGAGCTTTGAGGCAAAAAGACACTAAATACAGGAGAAAAATATTGACTTAATAGAATCTCAGAATGGTTTGGGTTTGAGGGAATCCTTAAAGCACATCTTGTTCCAATCTCCCTGACACAGGCAGGGGGCACTTTCCACTGGACCAAGTTTTTGAATACCCTATCCAAGCTGGCCTTGAACACTTTCAATAATGAGGCATCTAGCAAACCTCTGGGCAAAATTTTCCAGTGTCTCACTACCTTCAAAGTAAAAAATAAATAAATCCGTCTTCCTTGTGTCCAGTCTAAACCTATACTCTTTCAGTTTAAAGCCATTATCCTGTGTSCTACCACTTTATGCTCTTGTGAGAAAGTCCCTCTCTAGCTTTCTTGTAGGCCTCCTCCAGTAACGGAAGGCTGTTATAAGTTTCCTTAATAACTTTTTCTTCTCCAGACTAGAAAACATCAAGTATCTCAACGTTTTTCACAGAAAGGGTATTTCAGCCCTCTGACCACTTCAGTCGTTCTCCTTTGGAACGAATTCCAACAGTTCCATGTCTTTTTTGTACTGGATACCCCAGGACTGGATTTGTATTTGAGATCACTTCTCATGACAGTGTAATAGAGAAAGAGGAACGGCCCCCTCAACCTTCCTTTTTTTATGTAGCCCAAGTTAGGATTGCCTTTCTGAGCTGTAAAWTCTGGGCTGTGAAACCTGGATGAGCTGTAAAATTAGGCCCAGGTTGGTTTTCTCGGCCATTTATTGCTAACCTGTATCAATTTATTTGTCCATCAGTATCTCCAAGTCTGTTCCTGCAAGTCTTGTCTCTATCAATTTGCCACCCAGTCTGTACTGATATTGGGGATTACCTTTACCTACTTAAGTTACTAAAGTATCTGAGAAATATCTTCTGATTCTTTGAGCACCCTGGAAAATTTTGTTTTRTTAGCAAGATTACTGATGAATGTCAGCACACCTACAGCTGACTCTTGCATTCTCATCTGACTGCTACTTGCCAGCAAGACAGCTTCTAGATTGCTTCCTACTGTTTTTCCTGATGTTTCCAAAGCCTTTTCCCAATTTTTAGATCAGAATCTGTGCTCTCCATCTGATGAAAAGGCATTTATTGACCTGAAATTCAGCATTTACCATCAGATATCTGTAGAGCAAACTGTTTTAAGTATCAAGCATGGAGCTACACTCTTTAGGTTCCTCTAAACAGAAATTTCTAGTAAACAAAATTTTTAAAAACCCAATTTTTTTAAGGCATTCTTGGTCACTTAGCATAGCAYACAATAATTTACATTACTCTGTGTTTGGAATCTTTGAGGCATGCATTATCTTAAAAAATATAATTTGTAATGTGCATGATAAACTTTGTTTTTTAAGAAACGAACAAATTTACTTGTTTACCTTGTTTGACTACAAAAAACAAAGAATCACTGAATCATCAAGGCTGGAAGATATCTTCAAAATTACCTAGTATAAGCATCAACTTARCACCACCATAATCACCCCTAAACCATATAAAAAAATATATTTCTATGACATAAATTACCACTAGATTACAGAATTCATTAAACCTCTGACYTTAAAAAATGCTTTACTTATGCCTCAGTTTCAAAAGGCATGAGATTTTCTCAAACTTCATAATTTAAAATCTAATGGTTTATATAACAATATAGTATACATCAAATTCACAATGATATATCCAATGATAT
Organism: Alauda arvensis; assembly: GCA_902810485.1. NCBI lineage: Eukaryota > Metazoa > Chordata > Aves > Passeriformes > Alaudidae > Alauda > Alauda arvensis. The sequence continues at coordinate 1,164,324 of CADDXX010000079.1, read as the reverse complement.
AACAAAACAGTTAAAAGGCTCCAGGTCTTCAGGACTGTAGTTCAGTTGCTAAATTTTTGACCTCCTTGATTTATGACTTCCATAAACTTTTAAACAAAAGTAAACAGTAAACTGTTCATTACATTAAATMACTTTGTGCAAGTAGACCTGAATTCTCTTATATACATATGATAGATGCAGACATATATATCTGGATGTAGATGATATAGATGTATGTATACAAGGAGAGATTGCCACAGAATAAAATGAAAAATTCCTAACTAAATATTCAAATTTTCATCTGAATTTTGCTCTTATGATATAGGTCCATCATGGGCATGAAGAGAGGGAATAACAGCGTAACAAAAATCATGGGTATATCCGTTGTATGAGCAGCATAAAAATAATGAACTAACTATATTGGCTGGAGCCATATAATAAGCCASTAAGGTTTTAATTGTGGAGGAATTGTGTTGGAGGATAATACTGGCAATTTAAATTGTTGAACAGAAATATATGAGCTGTGTGGTTCGCACAGATAACACTAGTTCTTTACAGTGTTTTCCATAAATTACGTTCCTTCAACCCAAATAGTTTCATTATACTTACTGTATAATTAAATTACTACATTAGTATTARTAGTCAAATTTGCATATTGAAAAGAAAAAAGTAATGTTGTTTCATTCTGAAAATGTTAAATGGAATTTTCAAAATGAATATTTATTAAGTATTGTGAAGTAGATTTGRTGATGACTTTTAATTGTGCTTCTTGTCTTTATATTTGCAGCATTATTCTTATGTAAATTGGTGTATTAAGCAGTTGGAGAAAAGAAACTCTCTGGTTTCATGTTAGCCTAAGACTCATGAAAACAGTGTCGGGCACACTCCCAAGGGGCCATTGTGAATACACATATACACATACTGATTTTAAGTGGCAAGGTTTTAGTAGAGAAGGGTTCCCTTCTTGCAGAAAAGAGACRCATTTTTGCTCCTGTGTGAGATAGAGGAAGTTTCAGGTTTTGGTCTAGCTTTTATTCCTTGCTGTCGCACTCTTTAATTAATTGGCAATGAATATTTTTTTTCCCCACCACTGGGAAAAAAATGCAAATAAGAGAAAGCCCAGTAACAGGACCAAAAGCAATGGGCCCAATCTGAAACACAGGGAGTTCCCTCTAAATATCAGAAAACCTTTTTTTTTTCAGGTTGTCCAGGCAGGTTTTGTAGTCTTGCTCCTCAGAGATAGTAAAATTTTTTCTGGACATGTTCCAGAATTTACTGTCGGTGGCCCATAAGCAAGAGTACTTGGACCAGATGTCCTCCAGAGGTCCCTCCTAACCTCAACCATTCTGTGAATCTGTGCAAGAGAAGAAAGTATTCAGCAAAATATAAACAAAGACACAAAATATACTTAACTAATACATATAGAGAAAATCAAAWTTAAAGGATGATTATAGACTTGAAGATGTAAAAAGTATTTAACTAGTGTGAGTTGGATATTGAAAGGGAGTTTGAAAAGAGTTTTAAAACTTTTGAAAAACAGCACTTATTTACTACTAGTGGTAGTGGAGAAATCCACAAACCCAAGCYTTCCAGTACTCCTATTTGGACAATCCACAAATGCATTGTAATTAAATGAGGTAATCATGAGCTAAATATCTAACAACTTAAAAYGATAGAATGGAAATAAATCATAAACCTTGCAGCTGTAAAATGTACATTGGAACAAAATGATGGAACACAGAGAGAACGAAGGATCTGTGTTATCACAGGGAGTTCAAACAAGGGAAATAAGAAAAGTTATTCAACATTGCTGACAGCAGAACATGAAGTTTTCAGACACATCAGGCTTATAAAATTAACAGAATGAAAATGTTTTTTCATGCAATAATTAAACCATGAAATCTCTTGGCGCAGCAGTAAACAAACACTTTTAGTTGTATGGGATAATGCAAAGATTCAAAGACATATTGTAGCACAGTAGTTTCAACAGTGGCTATTAGACAGAAGTTATCTATGTGGGAATTTTATTTCAATCAGAAGTTCCCTTTAGAAAGAAGGGAAGCTCACAGTTTTCTACATTKAATGTATTATTCCTAATTAAAGCTCCATTAAAATTTGCAATCTGGATTCATTCTTTATGAAACTACATTGAAGGATGAAGACTGAGAGCACATCTAATGTGGTGTTAGGGTTAATATTTATTCRATCCAATAGTACAAAGTTAGTTAGGCCAGAGGAATCATTCTCCTTCATCAAGTCAAAGTAGATAAAATGTTTCATTCTGGCAAATTCTCTGTCAGATATTCACTGTGTTGTACTAATTTTTAACACAGTCCCTGTGGTCTAGGTTGAATCAGCTCACAGAGTGCWTAATCTATACTTTTTGTCTATCCTCATTTTTCCCCTCAAGTATCTACTTTGTCCTGAACTTGTTCTAAGTATGTTTTAAATGTGATTTAAATATGCATTTCTGGTGGGCAAGTCACTATTCCTTTACCTGTTCTTTTATTTCTCTTTTCTGTCTGATAAAATAGCCTTAACTTGAMGAATTTTAATTCAATGTATTGTTAATTCATGCAAACACTCCTGGCTGACTGTACTCCTGTTTTTTGCTGTGTAATACATGCAGTTTCTCCCAGTTGCCTCAGCAAGGTGACAGGCAGTGCAGAACTGTAAGGTCAGCGCAAACTCTTTTCTTTCTCCTTTTCCTTCTTTTGTTTTCCTCCACTGCMCCATGTTATTTATTCATTTTTGTCTGCTACAGCATGGGTCACCTGTGAGCTGTCCTCCCTCAGGTATGTCCCTGTCCTGCCATGAGTTGCTCATTGACAATATTTCCTTGAGCTGCCCTGCGCCACCCTGCATGGGCTTCCTGCAGTCCTGCAGAAGCACATTCCCTTGAGTATTGGGCCTTCTTCCAAGGCTGCTTCTCTAGCTATGTCCACAAAAACAACCTTTTTCTTTGTTTTCCTCTGCTACTTCCTTTTCTCCTTCCATGTGTCCTCATGAGTACCATTTTCCTGTAACTATGTCTGAGGCAGGCTGCCGGGAGCTTCCCTTCAGTTTTGGCTCTCACTGGGATGGTCACATCAGTGTTAGAGCTGGCAGGATAGAACTTGGAGAAATACAAAAAATAATTTTTCTTTTAAAGCAACTGCATTTTTAAAAAATTCTGATGTGCATTTTTTGCAWATATATTAACAGAAAGAGAAATATTTAGATAGTTTTGTAAGTAATTTTCACATGCTCTTATTATGTGGTCTAATAAATAGTATTTTATAATACACATATGTTATACCAATAGTTTCCAGACTCATAAACTGTAAATCCTCAAYATTTCCCTCTCTTCTAAGTCCCTGAGCATTTGCATCAGTTGCAGTTTGTCCCTAGAGAATGCAGAAAAATATATTTCAACAACTGAGGATGTTTTAGTCCTGACATTCCACTCACATTGCAGCACATGGTTCTTAAAAATTTGGAGCTTTTGTCACAAGAATTAAATCCAATGGAAACATGTTTACAGGAATTATTAAAATCCTATGAAAATTATTAATTGTATCATAATTACACAATTTGATTGTGCTAAATGAAGAATATGTAGACARAGAGATGGTAAGAAAGAGAATTAAAGGAACTCAGGAATTAACTAGAATWTTTTTACTCTTCTGTTTCCAGAGAGGGTATGGTTAAGAAAATTCTTTTTTTTTCCCTTATGGTATTAATTTTTAGTAATATAATTTATACATGTGTATTGCGYATAGATCTAAAATATGAAAAACACTTTTGTGTCTTTTATGTGAAATCATATTCTAAAAGTTTTGTGGGTTTATTTCTATGGCCACATATTTCAAATTTAATAACATATTGTACTGTAATTTTCCATTTTTAGTCATATTATCGAGGGTGTTTAGTTTGTTGGTTTTGGGTTGGTTTATTGGGTTTTGGTCAGAACAGTAAGCATGCAAGCCATAAAAAAATGTATTTTTATAATACAAATTTAATTAAACACACAATTTTTTTTCCATATTTATTATAGAGAGCAAAAACATAATAATTGTCAGATACAGGGAAAATAGTTTAATGTGAATTCTTAATAAATTATTCCATTTAGCTTTCAGCCTTGTTTCAGAACAGAAAGTTTGTTTTGAATCCATTTTTTTAATGTTAACTATCAAACAGAATTCCAAAGGCAAATATTTTTAGAACTTTAAGAAGTTGAAAGCTATTACAAGGATTTTTGTTTTTCATTTTCTTACTTCTTGCTTCATGCAGTTTCCATAAAAAAGGCAATATACTGCACAAGTAACTCTCCAGATAAATRCATTTGCAGTGCTATCCAAGACTGAATTCAATTCTGAGTTTAACCATGCCTGCCAATTATTTCCAGYTATTTGATAGACCAGTTCTATTCAATTTAAATTCCCTTCTTAACAAAAATATACAAAGTGATCCACTCAGAAAATGATACTTTGTGAGAGACAGAAACAATAAACAGTTTTATTTTCTTTACTGTTCCTTTTGTGGAAGTAAAAAGAGGAACAGCAAGAATCTGCAACGTATGGCATATTATAGTACTAGCACTGTGGATATTCTAAARCTGTTTTCAAAGAAAGATGTATGAGTGGATCAGGGATTAAAAAAATATCTCAAGTTAATGTCTTAAARAAAAMMCCCAAAAAAACCCCAAGCCTGTCTAATTTCAAAATATGTTTTAAAATTAATATTTAAATTTCTTAGCAAAAAAAATTACTTCAGGTTTTCAACCAAATATAGAATGATGTTAATTTTTAAACCCGAATCTTGTACAYCCCATAGGCAGGAATTTCTAGTTTAGATTCTGTTGAGGGTAATAAAAATTCTGCAGAGGGTAAGAAAAATATGTACTTCTAAAATATGAGAAAATTACATATGCTTCTTTATAGAATTGAGGTCTTTCTAATAAARGGAGTAAAAGAGAAAGGTCACAGAGACTTATTTTTACCTCTTRCGCATTTCCCTTCTTCACATATTCATAGCCTAATACATTTCTACAAAGTATTCCACAGACTACTGGATCTTCACTCTACCTGATTGCTTTCCTCAAGTGAGGCATAAGATTTGTTTTCTACCCATAACCTTTATTGACTCTGACTGGCATAAAATACAAAGAAAGAAAACAAAAAAGATATTGTTGTCATTATAATGACATAATAATTTTGCAATTATTTCAATATCTTCTTTTAGAAAAATTAGAYAACAATTGAATCTAGGAATTATTTGACCTCTGTGTGAGAGACTGTTGTTTTTTCATGTAAGCTAGTCACAGTCCGTATAAAAATGTATATGAATCATAATTAGGYTTTTTAGGGACAAAATCCATTTATCTGTCTATACCCTATATAATATGAATCCTTAACCATAGGTGTATGAACACAGAAATTAACATATGTAATTTTTTTTTTTGTAACTATTTTACTAACAATTAACTTCCAGTTAATAAAATAGTGCCCACTGKCTTATAATTCTTGTGAATTTAAACTCTTGTGAGTGTATTGCAATAAACTCTGTTTGATCATCACATTGTAATTTCAATGTACACTTATATTGACAAATACTTTCATTTTATGAAGCAATTTCATACACACATTGTTTAAATTGAAGTTGACTATTGAAGATTACCGCAAGTAAAGGGACACATWTTCCAGCTCTTTGTTGTAAAGAAACTGGTGGTTTGGTTCTTAAAGAAAAAATTCACTAGTTTGCTTAGCATTTTGCAAGAAATTTGGTAAGTTAATCGTATTTAGTGTTGTAGGATTGAATCAAATTGTGGGAATATATTTTTTAAGAAATATTAAATAGAAGACCATATTATGTTTTGTGGGAAACTGAAAACCAGTTTGTATGTTGCCTATACTAGGTTTAAATATTCACTTCCTGGGAAAATCGCTCCATCTCTTTCAAGGAACAGTAAATTCCAGTTAAAAAAAATAAAAAGCATAAGAAATTGAATTCATATACTCAAGGCTGGAAACATCTCAGGTGCATGTTCTACTGATTTGAAATGCTTGCAAAGAATTTCAAGGCCAAGCTTTAATTTTCAGCCTGTCTGAACTCCTTGCTAAGCTTTTTCGCATCTCTRGACTGGACTACACAAAGAAATGAGAGAATAGTTTACAGCACAACACCATTATTCATAAAACAAAATCACTTTTCCGTAGACAGTTCTTAAAATTGATTACATATTGTACTTCTTRTGTATGAACTGCTTTTTCAGTGGGYTTACTGGTGAAGAATTGTTCACTGTTTTTTCATCATGTTAACAAAGAGAATATTTTTACAACTTACAAAGCTCAACTTGTTAGATATTTATTGTTTGCAGTGAAAAGGTTTGCTTTTATTCCATTAAAAAATAATTCTATCTTCTATTAATAATTTACAGGGTTTGGTTTACTGTAAATGAGCGGTGCAACTGAATATCCACAGTCGAAACGGTTTTCTTACTTTTGCCAGGCTGAATATATTGCTGATTTAAAATCATACATCTTAGGAAATTTTAATTATACTGATATTTAACATTAGAAMAGCCTAATAGGTGAAGAGTAGATATTCTCTTTATTTCTTTTCACCTATTATTCAGGATCWTTATGATTACAAAAATGTTCCAAAAAGTTAGTGTAAATCAAAGATTGCATAACTTTCTTAACAGATAATACATTTTTAAGCTGTGGAATTTCTACAATGTTTAGCAATTTACACCAAATAATCCATTAATAACTCAGTGATCACACTTATTGCACCATTATTTGACTTAAAGTCATAAGTCACTTATTTGTTCTCTGCATCTCTTCACTCAAACATGATAAAAAGCCTATGAAATTATGGATCAAGTATGGATAAAARAGGAGTGCCATCTATAATGTAGAACTAAAAACCTGGAAAATTTTAGTGACTCTAGGAAAGATTATGCTGCTCAGTAGATTATCTGTATTTTGATCTACATCCCACAATAATACTTGATGGTTGATCCTTTTTTCAAGGATCAATATTCCAACCATCAATATTTAACATCACTAATACCAGATACTGGGAATGCTTTTGGATTAGGTTAATTAAATTCAGAGTRATTATTGTCACTGTGAGAGTGAGACATAAATTGGAGGAAGATATCTSACCTGGAAGATCAAGCTCAGATTTTCTTGAAAGGTGCACAGTTTACAGTCTTATGCTTTTGTTTTTTTTTTTTTTCTTTAAAAATGTTTCAGGTGTATATTTCTGAGTGTTAACAGAACTATTTCAAGAGCTATTTTGACATCCTGGGATATTTCTGAGTCTGGAGAATTCCTGTTACCCTGCCCTTGCCATATTGRAAGGCAAAGCCTCTACCATCTTTTAGCTGTCCATTACCTTCTTTAGAATCTCTTTCAGTAGGYAGATKCACTGACCTTCTGTGCTCTTAACAKTTCACCTTCCACAAAGAGTTTTAGCCCAACAAAAAGCATTATTTACCTGGACATAGTAATTACAGCTCTTGCACTAAATGGAAGAGGGACAAAGACTGATGCCTGTCTCCAAGATGAAGTAGAACAGACTGGCTCATAATCACACTATTTACAGCTACCCCCTTCTATAATAAATTTATTTGTGAGAGARATTTGGAGCAGTGTAGAACTGAGGCAGCATGTGAGCTAACAGCATAGGGCTCCASTGTTTGAACTGGTCCTTCATTCTCTTTTATTGATGTACTCCTCTGTAACAGGACACTGGTACTCCTTATATCATTGCTCCTACTGATCTGAGGAAGATCTGCAGCACCATCCACATCCATTACTGTCTTCAGAGCACTCAACTATTACTTCATACAGCCCTCTCAGAAAATATATGTGATTAAAGAGCAATTTATCACAGGCTGTGTAAAAATATCTTAAATCAAATAAATCTGTAAGGGTGTGTTGAAGGAGAGTATCTTCTCCTCTAAGGACACTTGGTCAAGGGAGTAAAGTCAAAATATGTGAAGACACACCTGACCAAGAAATTATAAGAAAGGTTGTAAAAAGACYAAACCTTCCCACTGGCATGAAGAGTATGTGGGAGGTGAAAATGTTGGGGTTTTGTTTTTGTTTTTTTGTTTGAGTGGATAAGGACCAGAAGAGAGAAACCAGGCAGTCTTAAAAGCTGTGCAGTTAASATTTATAAAGACAGTAAGCAGAAACAGTGAGTCATTCACACTAGCTGATGAAGCATCAAGAGACTCCAGCAAAGTGGCACYCTGTGACTCAGAAGGATGCAAACCTGAGGGCTGAGGAATGTTGGAAGGGGATTGTGTGAACATGTAATGTGGAGAGGAAGGGGGAGAAGGGAGAAACAAAGGAAGAAKATACAGAGAAGCATGTAAAACAAGGCTGATGGTATGTTAATCAGAGCTGGCTAGCTCACTTATCTGACCATGCTCTGCATTTGATCACCAGTTTGTCCACACAGCCTGTGTCTGTGTCCTCTGTGTGATTGTGTCTTTGTGTGTCTCTCTGGGGTGTGTGCTCAGCTTTGCTGCTGGCTGAATTGGCACACAGGAAAGCAGCAGCCCCTCCCTCAGCCTGGGCACAGACCAGGTGCTTGGGCAGTGAACTGAGTATGGTGGCCACACAGGACAGGTCTCAGGCCAGAGCAGCAGGAGGAGGTGGCCCTGCTCTTAAAACTTGCTATCAGAATCAA
>CADDXX010000079.1:1102383-1155270 GCA_902810485.1 Alauda arvensis | reverse complement strand
TACCATAGAAGGTCCCACAGAAAGGTCATTCTTTTTCCCATCATCAGTGTGTYTCTCAGGGTTAATCTATATCTGTTAGGTGACAGAAGAAATAGGTGGAGATATGTAGTAAGAATATAAGGTAAAATAAAAACACATATTGAAACCYTGAGTTATTCTCAATGTACCATTCAAACTGCATTTTCTTTAATTTACCTCTAGTTCATGCAAACACTTTCTCATGTACATASGTAAAGGTGCTGCTACTTATTATGATTTTATTTGGTTATGACTACAAAACCTTTTCTCTTTTATTTTTTCCCTGAGRYCCTGTGGTAAAMACCATTTATAAAGGCAGYAARATGGATTAGACACACTKCTTGATAAAGTAGGCAAATTCAGTGCTGGCTAGATGAAACTGGAAGCAAACAGCAAATTGGGGCAAAAGAGTGAAGTAATTTTACATCATTGACTTATTTGGTATTACTGAGGATTTCTTAAAGTTTGCTATTTCCCCAAAATGGTCCCAGCACCATAAGAACGCAGATGTGCTGAATACTGACATGATTSAGTCTTACATTTTTATGCACATGGTGAAGTTACTTGTTTGTCACTACCTTGTCTCTATAAATCTGTGTTTGAATCCAGAACTCTATTGATTACATTAATAGAACTTGAGTGTCTGACTGTTTTTTGAAAGAAGAGAGTARCCTAGACATAGGTTGACTTCATAACAGAATGACTATAAATGATGACATCTATAACATTCATATTCMAGGGGTTTCCTGTCCCAGAAGAGGCCTTCTACTTTAAAATACAAAGTATCATTGTGCAGACCTGACTTTATTATTCAGYCCAAGTAATCTGAAAACACAGCATGCTCTTTAAATGACAGTGTTTCACATTTCTTATTCCCATCCCTCTCTCCATTTTCTAGCCMTCTCWGCTCTCTGGCTTAGGCCTTATCTATGCTTRAACTCCTGCTGCCTAACACATGAATCTACTTCCAGTATTTTCCCCCARGTGCCCATTAAACCAATACATTTCAACTGTTTAAACAGCTACTGTAATCTAAAATGATCCCAACAGAAAATGAAATAAAACCAGGCATGCCATATGGATGAGATTTATATAAGCAAATATAACTGTTCACGTGGAAATGCATACATTTGGAATGGCTCAGGTTCCCTTCAGTGATTCCTCTCACTGGAATTATCCAGATTAAATGAACCATAAGTATCCCKAATAAACAACCTGTAAGTATCTATGCAAACATGAAGATACGGAATGTAAACAAACAAACAAACAAAAAGTAGGATGAAATAAAGTTTATGATGATCAAACATTAATCTTACCAATAATGATCTATCACTRAAATAATTCTTACATTTAAGCTTGGTTTAGATCTTGGSCAATTGAAGTCAATGCAAAAAATTYTTCATGAGGTTAGTCRTTCCTTCATCAGAATCATGTGAATGGAGAAGCGGAGTTAGATAACAGATAAATAAGTGAAAACCTATATTAAATCAGTAACATATTCTGCTTGCATTAAATCAGGCCCATATTCTGTTTGTATAGTTAAAATAATGCTAAAGCTCATCAGTTGCACTAGATATAGTTTACATTGTGTATTTTAAAAGTCACAGAAGTGACAAAATAAATCTGTCTCAATACAGTGTTTCTTTACTGAGTACAGTGGCTGCTTGTTTGGTTTTTTTTTTATTTATTCAATGTGAGAATTAGAATACTGCCTGACAAAAAGCCCCAATAAAGAGAAATAATTTATTTTCTTTATTTCTAATTTCTTATCTATGCTATCCAAAACTGAAGAGACACCCTGCTCAGCACAAATGTTAGCTAAGTCATTGTCAAATTACCTGTTGTCCGAAGGTTTTCTTTTCTAAATTTATATGTTAACTATTAAAGTATTAAAACTTAACTATTAAATATTCCTGCTATTGGAAGGTAAGGATAAGGATAGTCTCCTCTCAATTTCACCACCYCTGAAGCTGGTGTTTTGGGCAGCAGGATGTGAAGGAAGGATTGATAAATTTTCTCTTTCCAGCAGAGTCTGATAAAAAAGGCATAGCCCAGAGCTAGTGACAGAACAACTGTCTCTAGGTGGTTGGATTATTTGACCTTTATGGAGMTTCAGGAGGATGCATCTTCGCAAGATTCAAGCTGCAGGTCTTCTGCTAGGCTGGGGCAGATCCTATTCTAGAGTGCAGAAGGTGTGTGATTCTTAAGGAGCCGTGCTGGCAAGCAAAAGAACTGAGTCCTGGGGGCAGCCAGCAGACTGCAGCATCAGAGGGACCAGAGACTGTGCAGACTGTCTTTGGTTTTTCAGGAACCAAAACCTTTGCAGGTTATAGTTACAATGGCAGAAGACCCTGCTGTGAAAAATGATGGTCCCCATCTGTTGACCAGTCTCCTCACCTAGAGAGGTCTATTGCATGCCAGCATTTCAATTTGGAATGTATGGGAAGTTTTTTAGGGCTTAYCCATTGTTCTTCAATGTTACTCTCTGCTTATCTTCCATTTTGGACTGTATAAGGAGGAACCTCCATCAGACTGAAGGAGGTGGTAATTTACTTGGCTACATCTGAAATRTTGTGTTGAGTTCTGGCCTCCTTCGTACAACAGAGAACTTTAATAGAGGGACTGCAGCAAAGGTGTTGAAGGGACTGCCACATCTTTCATTTGAAGGATGACAATTTGAAGGAGTCTCTGTTCACTTGGAGCAGAGAAGGCTTTGTGGGGTGAAGGAGGATGGGACACAGCAGATTTTGTCAATATGTATGACATATGAGGAGATAATGAAGATGAGGGAACCAGATTCTTCCCACTGCTTCCCACCAATAGAATAATAGAAAATGGAAGAAATCAAAGAATATAATAGTTCATCTAATTTAAAGAGAACATTCTTGTAATTAGCATTCTCATACTGAGGAAGAGGATGCCCAGGGGTTGGGGATTCTCCATGTGGAGAGACAGTCAAAACCAGACTGGACACTTTTCTGGGTAACCTGTTATAACTAACTGCTTTAACAGGGCTTGATGATCTAAACAGGTCCCTTTCAATCTCAAAATTTGTAGTTCAATGCATTTTCCTTTTTGTCAAAGCTTCTTTTAAAGGAAATGCTGTTTCCTAGGTTTCCCTGGCATCTCATATCAATTACAAATTGGCTCATGGGAACATATTTCTGAAATTAAAATTACACTTGTTCTAAGATGATGTATTGGCATTAAAAATCTGAAATTACTTGAGTATGGGGACTGTAAATTTTAACATTTTGTACATAAGGATGAAAATACAGAGAAGAGAAACCATGGTTATTTGAAACATTTGGGTTTTTTCAGTAATGCAGTTTTGCAGTTGCAATTTCAGGTTTCTGAGGTGAGTGCTAATAGTCACATTACATCCTAGGCTCTATTGCTCTAATGAGAACATGCTGAATGCTTCACATGAAATGATTAACATCTTGATCTCACGGTTGTGTAGATASATTTTCATTATGTTTTGAGCATCAAATCTTTATATTTGAGACAATTTTGAGTTCCTGTGACTAACCATTAGTGGAGCAACCTCACTTCTTTACATCTCCTCAGCATTGCTTCCGTGAGGATCTGCTCCATGATGTTTGCAGGCACATAAGTAAGGCTCACCATACAGTTCCATGGGTTTTCCTTTCTCTCCTTTTTAAAAATAGGAATTAATTTTTCTTTTTTGCCTGTCAAAAGGGACTTCTCATGGCTTTTCAAATATATTTCCTGAAAATGCATGCAAAGAATAAATATGCATACTGGATTTCTTTCTGGTCCTGCTTAATGTCTTCATGAATGATTTGGAGATGACACAGTTTGCTGTCATCAGGTTCTCAGATGATACCAAACTCGTGGGATCAAGTTGATATGCCAGAAGGCAGTAAACCTTGATGAATGGCAGAAAATGTCATTCAAAGTAATGCCATTCTGATTGTCAGAAGTGTACCAGATGGAACCTCATGAAATGTAGAAATAACAAGTTTAAAGTTCTCCTTTTAGAAATGAAGACACATACCTTCTCCCTGGACCTGGCAAGATTCAAACTCTTCAGTAACTTTTTTGGAGTAAGTGATAGAAATCTAGCTTTGTTTCTGTAATCTTAGACTTTTACAGTTAACATTGATCATTAGTCAGATGCCCTAAAACCATCCTAAAAATTTCTTGGTCTGGAAGGATGGGAAGGAGTTAATTAATTTGTAAAAGTTTAAAACCATCTTCATAATTTATTCTATAGGGGTTATTTAAGTTTCTTTATTTATATACTCATAAAACCTATGTCTCTCCTGCTTAAAGTTTCTTAGGTCACACACTATAATGTGAAAAGGCAATGGTTAAACTGAACAACTCAGTCTCCCCTCTGCTTGCAATGCCTTAGCTCGGTACTAGACCACYAATATGCCTTCCATCCAATTCTGCTGTAAACTCTCCTTTTTCTTTCAAGAACATCAATAAGTCTCAGTGTGTAGAAGGGACATGCAGAATTCCTACTCCTTCCTGACACTTTTCTTGAGATGTGATCGTGCTAGTGGATTGCTGCTGCTGCACTTCTCTGTGATGCTAGTCTTACACCAATCTTCAGGCATGAAGTGTCTACCAGAGGTGCTGGTTCCTTATGATGCCARTAAGAAAGGCACTTAGATCAAAATACCTCTTAAAATGTAATTTACTAGGATTGACACTATGAAGAAAGAGGGGACAGTACAGATAATACTGCTTTCCTGGGGACTTTAATTGCTGCATCAGCAAACAAATCTCCAATAAAAATGCAGCATGACATGCAGATCRCTTCAGGAGGATAATACTATTTTGCTCCTCTGAGCTCTGACAGGATTTTCTTACAAGAAAAGCAATTCTATTCATAATGTCTCCTGTTGACACCTATATAACATAAAACTGATATATTTGATTGAAGCCTGAAAGTTATTCAGTCAAAGATGCTTACAGGGATAATCTGTTTTCTAGTACTCTGCTTTTTAAATGTATTAATTTTGTCTATACAATTTACCTTTTAAAACCCTGATTGTGTATTAAACATTTGTATAGTTATTTAGAGTTTTTACTGAGTACATCTATGCTGAAACTCTTGAGATAAATTAACTCAAATGAAGTAGAGATAGGAAATTCTTCCTTTGAAAGATTTTAACCGCAAATTTGTGTTATGCCCCAATTCAGCTATCCTATGCATTAGTTAATTCTTCCTAGAGAAATCTGAATTTAAAAACTTTTTCTGCTTTGGAAAAAAAAAATCCTTCCCAAGATTCCCCTAAAGTAGTACCTGCAATGTGAAATTCTTGAAATTGAAAAGCTACACAGTAATTTAATTTCAATTACGCTGTAGAAATATTGTACAATTTGWTTATTGTTATTATTTATATTAGCCTACATAGTGACAATCAAATGATTATTTGAGAGTGCATTTTGTAGTACAGCTGATCACTGGAAACCTTTTAAACTTTAACATCATGAAGGTCAATGGATTTACAGTGATAAAGTATAATTTAACAAGATGGCCCCTAATGCAGAAAGAAAGAAGGCAATCTAATAACCTGTGAAGAAATTTTCGCTTGAAGAATCAGGAGGTGATGTCAACTAACAGAGATTTATTAGCACTTTAAGAGCCTATGACCTAAGGAACTTTAAGCAGGAGAGATGTAGGTTTTATGAGTTTACTTGAGGACATATCCCTAATTAAGTGCCATAAAAAATATGCTGTAGAAACTCAATTGTTCTTTAGYGATCAGCTCTTCTAACATTAAATGACACCCTAAAAATTTAATGGTTTTCCATTAGTTGAAATAATGCTGCTTAACAGCTTAATGGCTAGAGCAGAATGCTGTAAATTAGATAATCTATGTCCTCATCGCTATTCTGACACTTGCTTTGGTGAGGTTGAAAAGTCAACATCTCCCTGCAACTCCTATCTTTTTCAAAATTGTAAATCAAATATTATATCATTTTCTAGGTTTACTATGATATTGACCTTCTCCAACTCTACAAGCATGATATCAGTCAGTGCTCTTTCMCATGTCTCTTTCCTAGAATAAAACTCCCATTTTTTTAGTGGTTTTGATTGCAGTTCCTCCATTTCAACTGAGATAACCTTGGGTTATTTGGCTTCTGGTAATATAAGACAATGAAAGAACTTTCATGTAAAGTAATAAATGTAATTTGAAAAAATCTCTAAAAAATTATTAATKGTTAAGAACTATCTCTACTTGTCTAACAGCCTTCTATTTATGGACGGTGATACATGTACACTCATTACATGTTCTCCTCTCCCAAGCTCTTTTTCACTGTCTGTTCTTTAAATTTATCTAAATGATCTCTCAGGRTCTCAGAAATGTTCCCAGACTCTGCTATTCTGAGATTTGCTTTAAAACTTTCATTAGGAAAATAATATTTAAATTATTGTGGAAATAGAACTGTAAATGCTCAGTAAGAACACTGTTATAGGGTTTATTTTTTGTTTTCCCAAGGAATGCTGCTATAGGTTTTATTCTAGGAGTTAAAAAGATAATCATGTGATAAACTGCTCATTCTTTATGAAACTTGGACCTGATTTTTTTTTTTTTTTTTTTTGCATGACTGTGGTGAGGATTGCTTAATAAAATGCTGAGAAGACACTGTAAATATGTTACTAACTGGTTGAATACCACCCTGTGGGAAAGGTAGCTCAGTTATTTCTATAGACATAGTGTTGTGTGTTCTTTTTCCATATACATTCATACAATAATTTCTTTGACAGGAATCTCAACTTCAATAACCTTGTGTGTTAATACTAGTAGTGATGATAAACTATTAGTATTTTTGAAGTGTACCATGCTTGAAAGAAATGAGAAATCTACTTACTCTGTGATGAATCTGACTGGGATGGAGCTAATTTTCTTCATAATAGTATGGATTGGTGACTAACTCAATATTGATAATGCACAGTGTTTTGGCTGTTACCAAACAGTGGTTGCGCAGCACCAAGGTTCTTTCTTGCTCACTCTGCTCACATTCTTCCCGCACAGTGATTTGCTGAAAGTACACAAGAAGCTGGTAATGGGCACAGCTGCAATAGCTGATCATCACTGACCTAAGCATTATTCCATAACATATGATGTGCTCAGTAATACAAGCTCATGAAAAGGAGGAGGGATGGCAATAACCAAGATTATGATGTTTGACTTCCTAAGTAACTATTATTCATGTTTTCCTGGAAGTGGCTAAACATCTGGATGTTGATAAGAAGAATGAATTCCTTTAGCTTTATTTGATTGTACAGCTTTTTTCCCCCCACCCATTGGACTTCTAAATGCCTGAAGCTTCCTCTCAGTTTCTCCACGACCCATGGGGAAGTGAAGTGAGTGAACAGCTCTATGGGTGCTTGACTGTTGGTCAGGGTCAACCTACTACAAAGTCWTGCACTTGCTTTTACTGTTAAATGCTAAGATAACCAAATCATATCCACTTTAACATAAAAGTGAATGATTTAATCAGAAAAGTATAAAATTAGGGGGAAAATTATTTTTCAGATAAAAGTTYTAAGAAGACTAAATTAAATTTGTATCACTGTAGGGAATAATTATGCCTTCCTTTTCTTCATTAAATTTGATACTATATCTGAATAACAATACCCAACAAACCAGAAATTTGATTTTGCTTCACTAGAATAAATATAGTCCAGATCAAGTGGAGCTTTAATTGAAAGATTGATATACATTTATGAAGAAWATTATTGAATATATTTGACATTTTACAAAGTTGCATAAATTGTTATATTCAGTATAAAGAATAAATTAAATAAAAGWCATAGAAAAGTAAAATGGAAATACTCATAATGATAAAACTGTCATGMCATGTCCAAATAAAATCACATTCCTATATTGAAAAACAAGGCTGGCTGACTTGAACTTTTCTGTTCCTTAAATTCTAACTGCTTGTAAAGTTTGCAAATGGGATAGGTTACTGTCTTTGCACTCAGRCATCTTGGGTGAAGCATTGTAGGCAATGGAATGCTCAGGGTTGTTTCTTCACTCCTGAAGCCAAATTCCACTTAGCTGTGTTCATAAATTTGGGTTTATTTGATTGTAAATTCTGGGAGAATAACAACTCTCTCACAACTCYTTTTTATCTTTATCTCTTTTAAAGTCCACTGCAAGCAGACAATCTATTCAGATTTTTTTAGTGGTATGGGTAGTGTACTGGTTACTAAGAGAATAAAATACCTGCCAGGATAAAATACTATTTTTATAGAGAGATTTATCTCATACTTTACTTTATGGCCATAATTATTTRTAACAGTGTTTTTTTAAAGTTATATTATTAAAGTAAATTGAGCTTATCAGATCCACTGTCAAAAATAATACTGTAGTGTTTTAGTCCCAGACAGCAACTAAGCTCAATACAGCTGCTTGCTCACTCAKCAGGATGGAGGAGAGAAACAGAAGAGTCAGAGTGGGAAAACTCATGAGTTGAGAAAAAAAAGCAAAGCAAAAGCCATGCATGCAAGCAAAGCAATACAAGGGATTTATCCACTACTTCCCATYTGTGTGATCACGATGGTGTGTTCCCTTTTGTTCAACTTCTTGTGCACCTTCAGCCTCCTTACTGGTGGGATGGAGTAAGAGACAGAAAAGACCTTCATGCTGCGGAAACCCTGTTGAGCAGTAATATAAACATCCCTGTGTAATCAATTCTGTTTCTAGAACAAATCCAAAACATAGCCTTACACTAATTCTTATGCAGAAAACGAACTTTTCCCCAGCAAAAACCAAAACAGATACTTACAGCAACTGAAGCTGCATCAATCTATGTCTTTGTATCACATGTTTTGAGTAGAAAACAAGTTGACTATATAATAGGATATAAAGAGTAAAAAATTCCTCCCATCTTGTCACAAAAATAGTGGAACAAAAATGGGCAATAACTAYTCAGGTTTTTTTCTCTACTTTTATTTCTTATTCAAGGCTTTTAAATTCATCACTATTTCAGGASATGGTCTCTTTATACCACTTTTAAAAAGAAATTTACAGTGTAAAAAATCACATACTTCCACATCACAGAAGAAACTTT
The DNA here is from genome assembly GCA_902810485.1 of Alauda arvensis. NCBI lineage: Eukaryota > Metazoa > Chordata > Aves > Passeriformes > Alaudidae > Alauda > Alauda arvensis. The sequence goes on along the minus strand of CADDXX010000079.1, from coordinate 1,146,189 downwards.
ATTATTAGTCCTCCAGTGATTTATTTTAATGAATATCAGAATTAAACAAAATGTGAAACACCTTCCAAATACGTCCAAGACTCAAACTCTTCAATAATCTTTTTGGTGTGAGTGATAGAAGTCTAGCTTTRTTTCTGTAACCTTGGATTTTTACTGCAAACACTGATCATTTGTCAGATGCCCTAAAAACACCCTAAAACTTTCTGGGTCTGGAAGGACTGGAAGAAATTGAGTATATAGGTAAATATCTAGGATCATCTTCATAATTTATTCTATAGGTTTTTTTAAGTTTTTTTACTTAAAAATAAAATTGCCTTCATTATGGTGGTAGATGACAATTTTCAGAAATATATTAACTGTTGAATTCTATATTGGGTACTTGTTACAAGCAAATAAAAAAATAAAAGCACTATGTTAATTTTTGTTTGAAATATATTGAGAGAGATTTGAGGGTTTTATTTTGGTTTGTTTATTTTCCTTCTTAATTCTCCATAGGTTTTCTGAACATCTGTTAAGAGATGTGTTATTGCAGTTTTTATATGTTTTATTTAAGCTTCATTGTTCAGYACCGTTTTCTGCTCTGGTTACCAGGTACACTTATTGCCTTCTGCTGCTTCAATTCAGTCTCCTGAAATTATTTTAAACCTCCTGTTGTTTTTAAACTCTCTGGATCTGTCCTTCTGTCCAAGCTTAGTTTTGGTAGAGTTAAATTTCTCCTGACTAGCTAATAGAGTGGATTTTGGATGAGAATAATGTCAATAACACATTGATACTTGAGTTCTTGCTAAGCAGTGCTTACCCTAAATCAAGGACTCCTCAGTTTCCCTTGCTCTGTCGGTGTGCAGGTGCACAAGAAGCACAACAAGGATGGCTGACCCAAACTGACTAAAGGGAYATTCCATATTATAGAACTTCATATACAGTATATAAACTGAGGGGATCTGGCCAGGATGGAGTGATTGCTGCTCAGAGTTGGGTTGGTATTCAGCCAGCAGAAGGTAGTGTGCTTCATCTTTCTTTTTTCTCTTGGATATTATTTCTCTCTCATTATGTTGTACCTCTTTTTGTGATAATAATTATTATTAGCATTGTATTTTACTTTATTTCMGTTATTAAACTGTTCTTATCCTAACTCATGGGTTTTACCTTTTCTGTTTCTCTTTTCCATTCTACTGGGGATGCAAGTGAGCACATGGCTGTGCTGTTCATAGTTGCTGTCTGGGGTTAAACCACAACATCTTTCTACCAGATTCACTGGTCTCTTGCATGGATGAATATAAATTAAGTAAAGGAGAATTCTGACAGTGCATGCATGTGATTATACTTATACATCTATGCATATRTCTAGCTGGAGCACATTTGCTTACTTATTCAAAGTGGRTTATATTTCAGGAACAACCATCTCAAAGTGCYAACTATGGAATTTGCAGTTTCAATTACATCACGTTATAAAGCCATAAATTCAGTTTCTATTMTATTTCTATACTTTCCTAYATTTTAGATCATATTCCTGTATTTCTGAAATCCTGACTTKTACTGAAATAAATACACAAGTATCCACTGATGATGCAGTTCAAGGAGCAGAACTAAGAAAACAACACTTCATAGGAGACAGAAAAAATCCCCAAGAATTGGACAAAATATAATTTTGCCTTATTTGCATTTAGTTTGCTGTTGAATTAGTTCTCTAGACTTTTGTTTGACAGCTTGAAAGGCAGTTACTACTCTCGGCACACATGACTGAGGATAGAGGGACAGGCAAAAAGGATAATCTCAAATTAGACTGGTTTAAACTGGCATAGCACCAAACCCTAAGAAAGTATGTGGGGATTTGGCTTAGCCTAATGRAAGTTATTAGCAGATATGATTATTCTTTGTAAATACAAGGGGAAAATATTAAGATAAAAGCAATAATTTCAAATACTAATAAGCATAAATGRGTATAAACGGATCATGTGTAAATTTATGTTAGACCTTAAATGGGGTCTTTAAGATACAGTTGCTCTCAATAGCACAGGATTAAACTTAGATGATTGACAAAGTTGCTTTAAGAGCCATGTTCCTTGAAAAATAGAAGGGGAACAAAGAAAGCCATAGGAAACTGAGGATTTTAGGAGAGGCATTGTCTGAAAGTGGAGAGTGGATCTGTSTATCATTAAAAATAATGTATACATAGACTATCAGTGTGCAAAAGGGAGTTAACATACCTAAAGACATCTTGGAAGATTTGAAGCTTAAAGTAATACAGGTATGAAACTAAAGTAGACAGGTGCTTTGAAGTAACAACATTGTTTTTCATTCCCTGAAATACCTGTTACAGAATTATGAGCTGTACATAACACACTGGTGAATCTTGGGACGGAATTTTTTTTTTGTGCAGCTTTTTTTGTRGTGGCTAGAATACATAGAATCATAGAASAGTTTGTGCTGGAAGGAAATATTAAAAGTCATCTAGCCCAAACCCCTATAATAAGTAGGGGCATCTTTAACTAGATCATATTCCTCAGTGCCTTGTTCAGCCYGACCCTAAATCTTTCCAACAGCAGGACATTCACAAATTCCCTAAGCAACCTGTCCCAGTTGTTTCACCATACCCTGCCCTGTATCTTTCACTGCCTGTGCTTTTTCTTTCTTGTCCTTTAGTTTGACCCACAGTCCTTCACTCATCTATGCTGATCTTTTGCCTTTGTTTATTGGTTTCTTACACCTGGGGATCTTGCACTCTATGAAAAATATCTTCAAAGATCTCTTTATTTTGTCAGCTCTTTTRTGCTCCTTTATCCCTGAGGGCAGTTTCCCAGGGGGACCTATTGACTAACTCCAACATGACCTCTGGAAGTTTAGGAARTCTAGGAAATCCATTCTCAACCTTTTATCATTTACTAGACTATTTTTCTCTTAATTATAGGGGCTTTTATTCTTATTCTAATGACAGGTAATTACTGTGATTGGAAAAGGTTGTAATGTGCACGATTCATTTGGATATCAGAATGAGCCTATATTTGCATTTTGCACATTCTTCTCCTTAAGTATCAAATTGATTCCAAAACTAAATGATTGAAAAACATTACCAAGTCTGAAATCTCAAGTGCTCAGAAGTAGGAATACTACAGTGAATACTGCCTGTGGATATTTAATTTGATCCCACTGTGTGTAAAGGTGGTGAAGCGTAAAGTGAAGATTGCGGAAACAGTTTATCTGTGCAATAAATTCTTAGGCACCTACATTAAATCAGAACTCAGACAGATGCATGCAATTAAAGACTGGCTTGCTCCCAAGCTGAGAAAGCAGACACAGCCCTTTGTAGGAATGATTTCTCTTTCACTTTGACTCCATGTCTTCACCCATGACCAAACCAGACGGGAAGGGAAGGCTAGAAAATAAAATTTGCACTAATCATTTCAGGCCTATTTATAGACTAAAGAAAAGCAGAAGCAGGTGGAGATTTTGACAATATTCTTACATTTTCCAAGCATGCTTTTACATTCTAGAGAGGGGAACAAGTGAAAAACAGAGTCTCACACATCCTCACTTCTCCTTAAAAAAAAAATAAATTGGATTTGTATTGACATAGTTGAAATGTCAATAGATGTAATCTCAAAATAGGAGAAATTTTGCTTTTGATTTAAGCAAAGTGTTTGAAGCACAGAAAACGGTATACAAAAATGTAAAAAAAAAACAAAAACAAAAACCAAAAGAACCTACAAGTGTGAACACTTACTTTATTTACAATAAACTGCARATTTTAATGCTGACTTTTTCACTGGCAGACTAGAAGTCAAGAGCATTTACATTTGGGAACTTAGGTGATTGCTCACAGTAGATGTTTAATACATATAAATATTATAAATACAAAAACCGAAACAAAAAATGAAATGAGACAACAACAAAGAAATGTTAGAAAAACACCTAAGAAAGCTTCACAGTTTGTGTATTTGAAAGCTATTTGAGCTATGTCAGAAATAAAACTCAGTGAAAGGTTTTTCTTTCTTATTTTTAAATTACTTACAAAATTATGGTATGGGACAAAAATTATGGGTAGAGCGATCTAACTCAAAGTTGGTTTTATGAGAAGGAAGTTCTGTAATCAGAAAATAAAAAAAAAATTAATGACAATATATTTTCAGAATTAGATAATTTTACTGGCTTATATCATTAGAAGGCTGAGGTTTTTATCCATCATGGCTCCCACTGTTTTTGCTGTTAATATCTTTCCTTCTTTGGGGGTTTTTACTGTAAAATATTTTATTAAATCTATTCATCCTTGCTATGAAGTTTTTGGCAATTTCATTAAGGGAGATGAAACATTAATAAAAACTAAGATGTTCAGGAAGTTTTGAACACATTAACATTTAATCTAGTAATTGAATCCTGAAACTATCCCATTACTTGTCATAATCTAAAATAGTTTTTGCAAGATAGGTAGTGCAGGGAGCTGTGTTGCCACAAAGAACTATATGGAGTGGTTTGGAGAAGCCCATAAAATTAGAATAAACAGTCTGACTATTTAATTTGTCTCTTCATCTTTTTCTGTTTMTCTCTGAGCACCCTGGATAGTACAGCTCTAATAACTGGGGATGTTATGGCTGAATATATTTTGGTTTTTTAGGTTGTAAGATAAGGGGCAAAGTTTAGAACTTTTCTTCTGTTTTAATTAACTTTGCAAAAACTGTGCAAAAAAATCTTTTATATTGTAGAAAAGATGTGTAGGAATATTGTGGCTATTAATTTCAACATCTGCAATGTGCAGTATTTAATAATTCTTTAGGCACATACTAAGCCCAAACAAAATCAAGCTGCACCCAAAAGCAATAGTATTATAGGATATCAAAATACCCACTTTATACTAAATTCAGTGTATATTTATTGAAAACCAATGAGCTGAATGTGACATTCTCAATTTAAACTTCTGCATAAAGTTGCCTGTAGAATTGTTAGACCTGTATGTCTTGACTTTTATACCTGCTGTTAGGCTAATTACTGACTGTCAAGATCATCAGATCAAGTGATATTAAGCACCAGCTTTTTCCAAAATTGGTCTAATTTAGCCCTTTCATTAAGTTTAGCCTTTTTTTTTTCATTATTAATACCCTTATTTTTTTCAACCATCAAATGGACTGATGATGATGTGATTTTCATTTAAATAAAGGGGGGGGGGGAAAAATAGCTGCTGCATATAGGCTACTCTCCATGATATCTTCATTYTCTCAGGACAAGTCAAAGATCATTCCCACCAACAAGTACTTGAAATATAGGGCAAATAGGTTTGTTTTTGCCTATTTCTTGTATCTSAATACTAGAAGAGTTCTGTCTGCTTATAATATGGAGATTTTGTATWTGCTATCAGAACAGTTTTAAGTCCATTCCATATGGAAAGCGAGTTAAGAAAAAGACATTTACAACATGTTTGTCCATTATTCATAGATATGAAGACCTCAGGCTTCAACGTAATACATGGTGGAAAAACAAAAGGGAGAAGAAATAAAGAAAAAAGAAGAAAAGAAAAAAGAAGAAAAGAAAAAAGAAGAGTTATTTTTTCCTGGACTCATGTAAGTCACTATAAAATTTACAGAGGAATTAATGTTATCCATGGCCTTATTTTAAACCTTCTGTTAAAAAATGTGATTTAATGCACCAATTAGAGAGTATTATGGTGATTTTGTTACAGACATTTTAATATAAGCTTGCYATAATACCCACCTTGCTGTAATGCTTAATTATGCAGGAACAAATTCAGGTTCTGTATAGATCAAAACATTTTGCTTCTTGGGATTTTCTTTAAAATAAACTGAGTTTTGATTTTTTTTTAATAAACAGATATCAAAATGTATTTATGCATTTAACTTAAATTATTTTGACTTTTTAAAAAWTGTTCCAGTCAATAAGGAAAACAAAAAAACCCAATTATTTTCATCTACTCCATTTTTCCTTACTGCAGACCTTCAGCCAGATTTAGAAAAACTCTTTGGTAGCTAAAACTGAAATTGGCTAGTTCTGAGCCAGACAATTAAAATATAGCAATTCAAACATCACATCCCAGTATCTGCCTAGACATGCCTTATTTAATTTGAAAGCCATTTGAATCCCCCCAAGAGCCAAAGGTGGTATCAAAGCATACAGGACACATACAAACACCACATCTTCACAAAATGGAATAACGGTTGTTTTCTTATTTAAAATTTTGAAAAATGTTACTATTTATACAGCACTGCTGCTAAAATCACTTAGCTCAAGAAATAAAAATTCTATTTAAGACACATACTCAAGAGTAAGCGACGGAAAACCACATTTCCCTTGCAGAATTTGCAGCCAATCAGCTAGAGTTTGGGCTGCATGATRGACAGACATAGTGACAAAAGAAAGGAAGTTATTTAAAGGGATTTCTATTCAGGCTGAACCAGCCTCCAAAGTCAGGGTTTTAAGGGAGAAGTTTAAGTGCCTAAATTTAGAGATCTTATTCTATTTGAACGATCAAGTATCTGAGATAGCTCCACTGTTCTGGCAGACCAGACATAAGAACTTAAGGAAACCCACAGTCTGCCTGGTGTGCAGGCAAGATATAATTGTGTCTAAAATGACATTAAGAACATGCTTAAACATTCAAATCATGCTCCACTAGGACAAAACATTTGAATCCCATGAATTTGTGGTGGTTTTTTGGCCAAAACACAGTCACCATGTAGAAGAGAATTTTGATCAGTTTAAACATTAAGACTTTCAGTGTTTGAGGATTCTAAGTCTTTACATGACATGCAATAAGCATTTTCCAAATACTTTTCATTTCCATTTCAGATGGTTTACAGAACATTATAAAGAATGTGTAATTAATAAATTATTAATGTGTATCATKCATAAATAATAAATACTACATTATTTTGAACTTAAATCAGCATTGTTGCATTATTAAAAGGTCATCAAAAAGGCATATTATGAAACACATTTTAAACTCTGATTTGTCATTTAACTTATTTGTTCATTAAGCATTTTATACATTGGGTTACAACCCAAAGGAGTTGTAAAACACAGGAAAACATCTAAAAGAGTGTCAAATGTATCCCAGCAAGGTCTGTGACTCAATTTTACATGAAGAGATTTAAATCTAGGTTTGATACATTTACAGATAAACCAAATGTAGATATGTTTGTACTGCTAAACAGRTCAGAGCCAGGGATTTGGACAGTCAGTATGCACATCTGTTTTAGACAGAGCTAGCTGGAGGATTTCAAACCAGGACCTGTTCAAATAAGAATGACCTTAGAATGAAGATGAATGCACAATAAGGAATCCTGGGTTCATGTCCCACTTCCTRAGCTGTTTTCAGCCTTAAATAAATCATGTGTTGCCTGACTGTCTTAAAAACTTAGTGCCAGCAGTTTATTAATGTGTCTTACAATGCAGCAAATTATGTTACTATCCCTTATTCTGAGCCATAACCAGTCAATAATGTGCTGGGAGAAGATTCATTATCACTAGCCCTTGTTCTTGTGGGAGACTTCAATTTCCAAGATATCTGCTGGAAACAGAACACAGAGGAGACAAAGCATCCAGGGTGATTCCTGGAGTGTGTGGAAGATAACTTCGTTGCACAGCTGGTGACTGAATCAATAAGGGTAGATGCTCTTAGTGGACYTGCTGTTTGTGAACACAGAAGKGCTTGTGAGTGATGTGATGGCTGGGGCCTTTCGTGGGCACAGCAATCATGAAATTACAGTTTTCAATTYTTGAAGGGGTGCCAGCAGAATTTCCTTTGACTTCTGCTGGGCAGACTTTGGTGGGTTTAGGGGACTGGTTAAAAGGGTTCCTTGGGAGACACTTCTAAAGGGCAAAGGAGATTGAAAGCCTAATTATTCCTCAAGAAGGAAATTCTAAATGTAATGTTCAGGCACAGGCTGGCCCCACATGGTCTCAGGTGGTATTGCACAGGTTTCAGCACTGGGTCCCGTTCTGATCAATAATTTTATCAGTGATCTGGATAAGAGGATAGAGTGCACCCTCAGTAATTYCACAGATGAAACTAAGTTGGGCAGGAGCATGGATCTGTTGGGGAGCAGGAAGACTCTGCAGACGGATCTGGACAAGTGGATGGGCCAAGGYCAACWGTATGAGGTACGAGAAGGTGAAGTGCCAGGTCCTGCTTTTATGTCACAACAACCCCTGCATTGCTACAGGGGGAGGAGAGGCTGGAAAGCGGCTGAGGAGAAAAAAAACTGAGCTGCCAGCAGCTGAACATGAATCAGCAGAGCCCCCACGAGCCAGAAGAGCCCCCAGGTGGCCARTGAGGCCAAGGACAACCTGGCCTGTATCAGAAATAGTTTGGCCAGCAGGATTAAGGATTGCCACCCTGTACTTGGCACTGGTGAGGCCACACCTTGAATCCTGTGTCCATTTGTGGGCTTCACACTTCAAGGCAGATATTGAGGTGCCAGAGTRTGWCCAGAGAAGAGCAMTGGAGCTGGTGAAGGACCTAGAGTGCGAGTCTCATGAGGAGCAACTGAAGGAGCTGGACCCTCATCTATAGAAAAAGAGGCTCAAGGTAGAAGATGTTTCTCTTTACAGCTACCTGAAAGGAGGTTGTGGAGAGAAAAGTGTTGGTCTCTTCTCCCAGGTAACTAGTAATAGGACAAGGGGAAACAGTCTCAAGTTGTGCCAGAGAGATGTAGGAAATTAGGAAAAAAGTTTCTGCATGGAAAGCGTTGTCAAGCATTGAAATGGGCTGCCTAGGGAAGAAGTTGAGTATGCTCAACTCCCTGGAAGTATTTAAAAGATACATAGATRCTGCACTTAGAGAGATGCTTTAGTGTTGAACTTATGAGTGCTAGATTAATGGTTGAATTACATTATCTTAAAGGTCTTTTCCAGTCTAAGTGATTCTAAAATTGTGTAGCATCACAAAGAGAGATTACTGGCAGTATAATCACAWGATTGTTACAGCATGGTAAAAAGATTTATATTTCAGTGGTAATATTACAGAAATATGGGGTTATGAGGCTTTTTAGAGAATTTCTACCCTTTTTTTTACCAATCACTTCTATTTCTTTTTGTGTAGTTACTTATTTATTCCTRTTAAACATATTCTGCCTTCTTATACAGAATGTATATATCTTCTGTAGCTTGAGTTTGACTCTCTGTTTGATGGATAGTTTTGTTTAAAGGGTAGAATGTGTCTAAAATATTTTGAGTATTTGAAGTTGTCCTAAAAACCATCACAAATGGTGACAGATTTTAGTCTCTAAATCTGGTAGGAACATTTATTACCTTGAAACTAAGATTTTTTTAGATTACAGGGAAACGAAGATCATATAATGAATCTGAAAAAAAAAAATATGCATTGATTCAGAAGACAATCCTGAAGAACCAGACTTAATCCTTCGGTAAATCCAACTACTATTTCCCATGCATTTTACATCACTTCATTTTTCAAATTTTTAAAGGCTCTATTGTTAATCTGTGTTAATCTGCCTGCTTAACAAATGATCAATATTTTATGAATTGGAGTGATGTTTTGATCCTAGAAGTTTCCTTAGTTTAACTTTATATGAACCCCCTATCTGACCTGCAGAACACAGCAAGTCAGGTTMTATTTAATTTAGAGAGTAACATCCTGAGAACAGATTGCTTGTAAAGTTTCATTAACATTTATATAAACCAACAACTTAATAGCAATGTAAATTATTCTATAAAATTACAAATATCCCTTAGGAAATGGCTTGTACCTTCGTTTCTTATTAATCTAATATTATCTGTTCATTTGAGATTAGATGATTTAATGAAATACAAGAAAATGCATCTTGCTGTTTAGGAGAGGGGGGTGAGCTGTTTCATGATTCATTAATATCCACTAATAACATAAAAAAGKCTTCTGGACACCAACTACTTTTCCACCTTTCAGCAGAAGTTAAAATATGTRCCAGTGGAAGAATTTTTGGTTCAAAAAACGCAAGTGTCCTGGYTTTGGCCAGGACAGAGTTAGTTTTTTGCAGTAGCTGAGAGGGGCAATGGCTGAGGGGGTGTGCCTAGGCCCCCAGATGTTATTCAATGCATCACATCATTGCTGGTTTTGGCAGAAGATGCTGCTAAGGAGAAGGGCATTCCTTGTGGTGGAGAGACTTGGTGGGGGGATTAGTCCCTTACAGTTTATTGTTGGGTTTATTTATATGTAAAATGTTTATTTGTCTTATWTCTTTTGTTATTAATACTGTTGTTGTTACTGATTGTTTTCTTATCTCATTTCTGTTTCCAGAAATTTTTTCTTATCTCAACCTGTGATCTTTGCCTTTTGCACTTGCAATTAGAGTGGGAGAGGAAGCGAGTAGTAACGTGGTTTTAGCAGGAATATTAAATTGGAGAATACCATTCYTAAACCATGACACCAGGAAAGGGAGTTATATCACTCAGACAATTCCTTTTAAAGTGTTTCTTAATTAAAATATTAGAGTGAAAAATCTCTTTCTTTTTTAACCTTTATATATCATCTTGTTCATTATGCTGAAATAAAAGGTCTTTAACACTGTGCAACTTACATCTAAGTTACTAAATTAGTCACCTAATTTAGATGTTCCTGTGCCTAGAAAATATGTGCATTGATTGTATAGGCTGCACATATTGTTAGGGACTTCTGGTGGCCTCCTGAGGGCAATTTGGAATGTGAGGATTTTTCTAGTCATTGAATAGGAAAACGAGACATTTCAGTGGAAAGTGTAAATGCTTGTACAGATTTAGTGAGAAACCAAATAAAAATGGCCTGGGGGAATATCTGACTGTGTGTATGTTCTGTGAGTCACATCTGATTATACAGTCAGCTAGGGTTTTAGATTTCAGAACATTTGCAAATAAGGTCTAATACATTTTTTTCCCCTGCTTGTCAAAACAGTTCCCAGATGTATAAAATTTGGACTAAAAGTTCTCTTCTACCAGAGAGTGTATGAATTAATTTCCTCTATATTTTACAACAGTTCTTCAAATATTAGACTGTGTAATACCCCAGGACAACAATCTTCAGCCTTAAATTCAAGCTGAGCTACACAAGAGGGAGTGTAACTTCAAAGTTTCAGAACTCAAGTAAGCAGGGCAGAAGGTCATCTTGTCTAAACAGGAATATTCATCTGGAACTTAAATGGAAAAGGAAAGAGCACTTTGGAAACAAAGACAGGCAACATTGGAGGACTACAGAGATGCTGTTTGCCACTGTAGGGAGAAATTGTTTTCAGCCCAAGTATGATTCTTTAAAATATGTTCCTTATTTGACAAGAGAAGSATATTTCATTTTTTCTTATCAACCAAGTTGTTTAATACTATAGTTTATGGTTATATTTATATAAATAAATGTTTACTGTCCTTAAGATGAATTGGCATAGTTCAACTTGCAACCTAGGTTAGATAGTTTAGACACCTTACCTATTTTTGCAAAAAAAAGAAAAACTTAATACCCAAGAACTTTGTGTTTGTAAGAATAATCATTCACAGAGAACACAGTAATTCCTAAGACTTTTTTAGTAGTTAGTTAGCATTGATGACTTCATGCCAGTGGTTGTACCAAGCTGTAACCTTGCTAAATTTATTAAATCCATGTGCTCTCTAGTCTATTTCACCTTACCATTGCAATCCTTAAATAAAACATTTTCCTTTCACATAAGGTTTTTAGACTTCTGGGGTGCATTTTTGATTTATTTGCTTGTGTTTTGTTTGCTATTCTGTTAGTCCCTAAGATTGTTAATTTTCTGTCATCTGCAGCACATTTTAGARTATGTTTCACAAATGAAAATTTATATTAACTACCTCAACTTTAAGATGGTAAMGGTATAAGGACTTAATCACTTGCCTATCTCAAAACACTCTCAAGGCCACAGAAATAACTCGCCATAAGCTAAATCGCTGAAGTGTTAAGTTGAGGAAAACAAAAAAGGGAGAAATTTGTCACRGAATTTCTAATTCCTGGCCTGGCAAGATAGATGTGGATGTGGATGTCCTCYTAACTAATGCATCCAAACAAATATTCCCACTGTGAAATCTGTGGGAAAGGAATYGGCTTATACATCTGCCATCACAAATKATGGCAATGGCATCTTTRCTCTGTGGATACCCCAAAYTTGGACTGTATAAAGGCAATATCTYCAGAAGAATGACTCTGGGACCCCCACCACTGAGAAGAGCAGGGTGAAGAAGGATCTACAGGACACTGCARGATCCATGCAGTGGTGGTGTCTATMATTCGTTTAATCTTTCTCTCTCTCYCCACCCCTGCCTCTTTCTTATTTCTCTCTCTTCTCTCATTTATTGTTAAATAAAATCTGCATTACTGACTTCAGCTTAKGGTCTCACCTTATTTTGGGCAGAGGCATTTCTTAATAATCATAAGGAAAGGCTGAAAAGRATTAAGCTTTCATTCTTCTAGTGCCTATCAAAAAATAGGAGAAGCAAAAGAGACCTTTTCTTCAGACAAAAAGTACAAAAAATGCAAGAGTACATGCATTACTTTGAGAATAATACTACAATCTGACTTCTCCTGGAGAAATAAGTTCTAAAACTGCTTCACAGCTTCAGAGATTCATCCTACTTTCTTTGCACTTTTCATCAAATAGTAATAATGAAGATAGCCAGGAAAAGAGTAATCTCAACGACTATCACATGAAAGTGCAGATGTCTATCAGCTGTATCTGCTAAATGCAAAACATTAATTTTTATGTACTGATAAACAAAAAAAAACCTCAATGCACACTTATAAATTAGGTAGAAAAKGTAAATTTGCTTTGATTCTTTACTGTGTAATATTTTGAAATAAAATAATATGCTCAAGAACTAGAAAACAACCCCTTATAATTAATAATATTTTAGAAGGAGCACCAGAAAATCCTCACAACCCCATAATAATTTCTGCGTTATATAAGCTTAGTTACACAATGTGTCAAGTACAATTTTTGCATTCTGAAATTTGCRGATGATTGCTTTGACTTCAGGTTTTTTAAAAAGTGACTTAAAAGAATTTTTTTCTGTAAGCAGTGACATGGAGTAAAGCTGCATTTTGATGTAATGAAGAGTATAAAACAATGAACATGTTCWTCAGTGGAGTATCTGACCTGAGTTTAACTTGTAATTCTCAATTGCTGTGGCTAATTACTTATATACTGAAAGTTAAACATTTATTTTCTATCTTTTGCCATTAAAAACAAGAAGGATGTTTGAAAATACTGTTGTCTGCATGGAATTATAGGTGTTACCTTTACATAATCAGTTAAAAGAATTAAAAAAAAAAATAGAACTCTTCTCAGTGAGAATATTAAGTAATTTATGACTATTACCTGGGAGTTGTCCTCAGCTGTTTCCTTATTTATCTGCAGAAACCTTTAACAAAAATTTAGTGGTTCTTATAACTAAGTGAATTCATCCAAGAAATTGTAGGCATTAAAAGTAAGATTCAAGAATCTTACTCAATTCAGTAAAATTCCATTTATGCTAAAAGAAGAATGATTTGCAGTTCAAGAGAAGATTTGTGCTTACYATATGGAGATATATGGTTAAAGAGGCAATTAAGGAAAAGCCTTCAAACAATTTAGTCAAACTAATTTTTTTTCTATAAAAAATGACTTGGTAAGATAGAATCGCATCAAATATGATGCTACCAGAGAATCTTTAGAATATATAATTAGTAGAAATCATTTGAATACTTCCCCTTAGTAGCCATCATTACATCTCTATATGCCTCTGTCTTTAATAATGCAGCTTTTGACTTCCTCTTTTTTTGAATAGATATTTTACAAATTTTTTTGGCACTCATTATTTTTTAAGATTTTTTAGTTGATTACTACTGATAACACTACTGAATAGTACAAATGATTGMTGTTTTAAGTAATATTAATACTCTTCTGCCAATTTTTTTTCTTCTATATTCAAGCTGCATCTACATGCTACATCTGGAAGCATTCTAGTTGTCTGGTTTTGTGCTGGGGAGCCTGGCAGGATGATGAGACCCCACAGGGTGCATGTTCCATCATACCTTTTCTGGAATGCATTGTTTGAGTAAGCCTTCCTTGGTATTTTTCTTAGAAAYATTAAGCCAAAACCACATACAGAATMAAGRTATGAAATAACAGCTCTGCTWTCTCTGTGCTGATGGATGGTGAGCTCTCCCACTAGACGAGGCTTTGCAACTGGTAGGAAAAATGCTGGTTAGCCCATACGACATCATGTCAGGGAACATAAACTGGGCCAGCATCTGATTCTATTTTGTGGACTGGCTTCATTTCAATCTCCCTGCCAATTGCTAAGAAATTAGCAATGCTAACAATTTGCCTAAATATCTATGACTGCTGTATCATCTTTTTCCCTCCAGTCCCGTAGAATGGGAATCAGGCATCCCAGCGCTTACTACAGCATAAACCWAGCATTTCTGAAAGAACAGTCTTGTCTGCTTCAATTTAATTGCCATATTTGAAGAAAGAAAACTTAGATATCCCCTGAGATTGTTTTAAAAATCAAACTTCTGCTTGTATATTATATGTTGCTGCAATGACTGAAAACATTGTCCTTTTGTTTTCAAAGAATACTTAGTTGAAAGAAATTTTTAAGAAGTTGAAAAACCTTRTTAGAATGTGTCAGTTTTCTCTTGTACAGGTAAAAGCAGATTTTTATGCAATAACCTCTTATCGTTTTAAGACACTTTCCTCACCTGGAATGTTAAGCTTTTCAGAACCATCCACTAGTCCATATCTAATTATAGCAGACTCTTACAAAACACATGCAACAAGAAAATAAGAGGCAGCTGAAACAAGCTCTGAAGAGATAAGCAATATTTGTAACCATTTTTTCAGACTACATAGCAAACAAGCAAATTAACATAAAAGACTAAAACATATTTAAACTCTGAAGAATTCCCCGTAATAAAGCAAAACTAAATTGTCCAGAATTATTTTTGAGCTGTAGATCCATGCTTTAACTTCTGGAACCCTTACATGTGCARAGAATATAATTCGCTATGAATACTGAACTAACAGAAAACTCATGAATGACATTACCACATCAAGCCTTCAAAAGGCATTTTTGGGAATTTTTAGAATTTTGTTAATTGATTGATTTTACATATGCTGTTTAGTTGTACAGTCACAGTGGTTGTTACTATGCAATAAAAGCAACCTGGAAATTCCTCAGTAATGTTTCTTCCTATAACAACTTTTCAGTAAAAAAATTAAGCCAGGCTCCTTTCCTGAACACTCTAAGTCCATAGGATAATTCAATTGAGAAGATACCTCAGGTTTCTTGTCCACCCTCCTGTTCAAAGCAGGGGCAGCTCTGAGATAAGAACAAGTTGCTCAGTGTTTTGTTCACTTGGATCTTGAAAATGCCCTGCTTTCAGGGGAAAACCTGCTGCCCTGACTGACTGCTTTCAAGGTGAAAATGTATTTTCATTCTCTGCCCATTGCTTCTCATCTTCCCACCATGCATCAGTGTGAAGGGCTTGGCCTGGCTCCTTGCTGACCTTTAATGCTAGGGAATACTAAATTTACAGATCCATAATGAGAATATATGATATTGGCTCAACCTATGATTAAAACTGTAGATTCAAATCTCTTTGAGTTCCCAGTCATTCCTAATAAGCCTTTGAGTTTCTGACTCAAACTCAGAGTATTTTAATCTAATACAGGTGTATAAATAACTTCTTGGAAGATAAAAATAGTTTTCTGAAACTGTCAATGAAGTTGTATTAAACATCTTTCATTCACAAAACCATTTTTTTTCCTCCAGCTTCATATATAGAGAATAATAGTTTGAGATAGAACAGATCAAAGAACTGGTTTCAATGCCCCCTGCCATAGGCAAGGGTGCCACCCACTAAATCAGGGCTCCATCCAGCCTGGCCTTGACATCAAACCTGACTAGTTTGGAAAAAGATTTCAGTTTTAACATAGAAAATGCAAATTTTATCTTTTTTTTAACAGTGACTTTGTCTTTCTAACTTCAGATCAAAAGATAAAGTGTGTATGCAACGAGTTAAGAAATTTTTTAACTTTAAAGGCATTTGACTTCAAATATGGTCAAAACCCTATAATTATAACAGGACCAAGAACTTGCATATTACCTTGTTGATTTTTTCTTTCTAATCTTGATCTTCTTACCTATATATTAAGCTGAAAAATGTTTAATAATTAAAGCCTTTAATGGATAAATATTACTTCTTCCTGGTTAATTTCAGTAGTAATGCTAAAAAGACTCTGAAAGGGGTCTGCAGGCTTCCATTGTGTCTTGAAGAAAACATGTTAAATTGCATTATTAACATATAACAGAATTTAAAGGAATATGTTGGGGCCTTGGGTATCAGGAGGTTTGCAACATTTTTAAGGTCCTTTTCAACCCAAGCCTCTCTGTGATTCTATGATGATTCCACATTAGCAATTATAGCTTTTCTCATTGGATAGACTTACAGTTTTTGGAAAGGCTTAMAGCTTAAAAGTACATTATACATAGACARTGTCAGTCATTATCAGATAYTCAAGTCAACCAAGATATTGTGTTGCAATGGGTCTGGTGGGGATGGTGCTCATTTTCCCTTAGCAGAGCTTTGCACTGGTAGGAGGAAAGGTGCTGCAAACACYCCAGTGCTTTGGGTACAGCTGAGCAGCACTGGCACAACATCGGTGCTGGCTCTCAACATTGTCCCACCAAAGGGCTGGGTATGCACCAGATCCTGGGAGGGGACACAGCCAGACCAGCTGGCCCAAATTAACCAAAGGGATATTCCACTCCATATGTTAACTCAGGTATAAAATCTAAGGGAAGGAGGAAAAATGGGGTGCATTTTTTATTCTATGTTTTCCTTCCTGAGCAACCCTTACATGTGCTAAAGCGCTGCTTCCTGGGAAGTGGCTGAACGTCATTCACTGATGGGAAGTAGTGATTAGTTTTACCCTCAATCTACAAGTTGTTTTCCATCTTRTTTTCTCTCTCCTGCCCCACTGAGAAGGAAAGTGATAGAACAGCTTGGTGGATACCTAATGCCCAGACAAGGTTAACCCACTACACATGCATATTTTCTTTCTCTTCTGAAAGAAAGAAATGTGCACTGGCTACCTTAGTACAGGGAATACTRCTGTCTTGCCATCTGAACACCTCCAAAGAAAAAAAAAAAAGTCATTGTTTCTTTATAACTTTTCTAAAATCAGTAGGTCATTTTAGAGAGTGAGATGGATCATCCTGTTTAAATATCAGTGTCAATATGTTGATGTATAAAAGAAAATTATTCCACAGGCGTTCCCTTGTTAATTCAGGCAGGTCATTATTTTCCATTTCTATTTCTGTTRCAGGATGAGCTTCTCTGAAGGCTCTGTGGCTGCAGTGAATGTGCTCTGTGAATATCAATGTCTGCTTGATCTTGAAGGTTGTTACTGGGTGCAATTAATGTCAGAAAAGTTTTGCATATATCTCCATGTCAAGCATTCTGCTTAAAGAGACTCTTATTTCATAGTTGTTATCTTTACTTGTATATGTTTTAGTTTTGAAATAATACATCATGTAGCTATTTTCTTTGTTCAGTGAATTACAGCACAAACACAAGTGACTCAATAAGTAGAAAGCAGTATCCCCTTGGCTGTTTTGTTATTATAAGTTTTGTTTTGGTATTTCATACCCATGCACAAAAGGGACTTAAAATTCTGRCTTCTTTTCTGAAATTTGTCACACTTAAACAGATTCATATACTTAAGAGAATTATAATAGACTCCCATTATTCTCAAGGGAGAGGAAATAGGCATTTCTGGGGAGAAATTCTCATCTGTTTCAAATGTCTACATTAAAGGAAGAAGGCTATCATGCTCTTTTAAAGCTCATCATTTAGGGGYGTGGATTGAGTTGATGTGGTGTGTCTCCAGAGCGAGAATCTACACATGGCCAGATGAAAACTGAAAAGTCTGAAATAGAGGAAGAGTGCTGCTGCATTTCTTTTTCATTGAAGAAAAGCTAAAACTCATTTAGCACAACTAAAAAAAAATTGTTTTCCTGTTTTTCATTGTTTAACCCTAAATTAAAGGGAAAAATATATAATGTGCAAAATGAATTAAACAGGAATGAAAGAAAGCTTGACACATGAGATTAGGTCTGAATTCTCCRTCATGTTTTCTTCCTTATACATTTAAGTGGTAGAAAATAACCTATCTGGCTCCATATTGAGCTCAGAGGGTAACACATAGAGGAAGAAAGAAAATGTGCTGTACGGATTAACAGGTGTGTGTGACTGCAATGGAAGCTGAAGCCCATTTAAATATACCTTTGCCTRTGTATAAACTTGCCTTACGTTACCCTTAAGGATCTTCTCCATGGTCAAATCTGCTGATAGTYACACTGTAATCTGCTGTGCTGAGCAGGAGACAATATTCAAGTGAACTGCCTGCTGTGTTTTGAAGGGTTTTTAAGGTGTAGACAGGCTTCAGTGTTCTGTGACTGACCTAGCCAAATCCATTAGTATCATTTAGTTTGATAACACATCATGAAACCGTATAGACCCACAAGATATTTCCACTGAWGTCACACACATTTAGAGCAGATAAAATGTGTGAATAACTCCATGTAATGCCTCCTAGCAAAGCAATATAGACTTGTGCAGCCAAGTGCTTTTAGCTGGCCACACTTCAGATTTTTGTTAAGATGGGCCAGTGAAATTATGAAAGAAACAGACTATATCAGGTTACTATATTGATAGAATCATACCATAGAAAAAAATAAAATATATATTAATAAGAACTGATTTTATGGGATGACAAGATTTTGCCRTTTRTTGGGAAAATGAAGCATCCATCCAAAAAMWATGRAAAAGAAAAAAAWTCTAAATCAGTACCATAAGYTATTARCAATGAAGTGTGAGAAGAAATATGAAAAATACAAGGAGAGAACTCAAWTATTTGATCTGTTAGGTATATTAAAAAGTAGTCTTTTCACTTCTTCATAATATTTTAAAAATTTTACCTATAATTTCTGTAAAGAAATTATATCCAAGTAGATATGCATTATAAATCCAAAGAAAAAGTTAAAACAATCATACAGCTCAGTGTCCCCAGGCAAGGTATTCTAGCTAATTTATACTGGATCTGTTCTTGGATTTTACTTAAAGATATTAGTGTTGAAATAAATATTAATCTTCAAAATGACTCACATATTTTAGAAAAATCACTTGGGAATTAYTATTTCTGTCTAGAAAAGATGAGGCATATTGATACCATACACCAGCTGCTAATAAACATAAAAGCATTTGAGATGATGTCTGAAACAGTGTTTTATAGRACTGCTTTTAGCAATGTGTGTGCTGCTGTTACTTTCAGCATGTGGTAATAGCTATTTGCCATGTGTGGAAGGCTGGTGATGTTCCTTTGTTCAAAACATGTTCATTTGCTTATGGAACAAAGCTTTATGTGCTTTAAATGGCTTTGTCATGAAACTGGTCAGAGTAGACAAAGGAGGGAGTAGAATTTGTCCAATATATGAGTCTCTTTTGGTCAAAATTGAGTATTTTTTTTGTTTTGGTTTTATTTTTTTCTGGTTGGTTGGGGTTTCCTGTTTGAAATCAGACTAGTATCCTGATTATCTTCTGAACTTCACTTTTCACCAATACTATTTTTCTGGTGGATTTATTACTGTACTGTGTTTCAATGTAGGCGTTAAATAGGCTTAGAAAATGGCCTTTGTTAAAGAAATTTTTAAAAAAGGAAGAAAATATTTTTACACTGGGTTTGATTAATTATCATATTTTTGGGGATGAAACTTACTGTGCCTGTTTTCCTGGTTCCATCTCACTATCTAGGAGTGAGGAGATGATTATGTATACTTCCTCTTTCTCCCTCAGTTCAGGATGGACTATTTGTACTAGYTGGGGTACTAGCTGGGGRTGAGAACAGAAAATGCCTTCTCTTKACACATTTGCCAAGAGTGAGCTTCCCAGATGTCAGGAACAGAAAATAGATGTGAAACAGAGCTCAAAGAAGTTGGCTATTTTGTGAAAAAAATGCAGAATGTGACTTTCTTCTCCTTTTATCTTTATAAACCAAAATCCATTTGTGATAAGGTTTTTAAAATTTGTATTTCATACACAGATTGGAATATGTTACCATATTAATACTCCCATATTTAACATCATAGTATTTTACATATAGTGTMTGCAAAATATCATAGACTAACATTCACACTCGAATATCCACTTGTACAATTTTGCAGTGCATATTTTGTATTTACTTTTGTGCTTCTCTAAATTAATACCTTTTTGAGTGTATTTTTATAGCAAATGGTAAATTTTACATGAATGCACACCATTTTCAACTCCTGATACACAATGGTAAGAACCAGGTTTTGTAAGTTATTGATGAGTTCAATGTTGAATAAATAACAACAGTGGGTAAAAAGCAAGTAAGATGTATTTGCTGACAGAAAAATATATTTTTGCAGCAGGGGAGACAAATCTGCTAGTCTGGTGACAGAAATTTTTGTAAGAGYACAAACTATCTGACTGTGAAAAGAAAAATATGTGGTGGCTTTCTTTTATTTTTTTTKCCACCTTCAGAAAGCAGTGTGGGAAGATGATACAGAAAGCCTATGAAACAATCCATTTTATATGTCATAAATGCCAAATACTACCTGTCATTCAAGTACTAGAGACATAAAAGTAGTTATTCTCATGATGCTGGAAAGTCCCATTCAATGTTGAGRGGAAAAAAGAAAAAGAAAAAGCAGTGTTGAAGACAGTGATGGGGAGCAAAAGAATTTACGCAGCAGGTATTACATGAGTTTCAGTAAAAGATAGCTTTTGTATAAACTCTTCAGCACACTAAAAAATGTGTGGCAGCATCAAAGACAGAAGCAAACTATTTCCTAAATATTGTTGCAGAACACGGACATAAGCAAAAAAAAAATCTAAAACACAATACTTAGGTTTTTAGAATCTCAGAGCAAATGGGAATAGTACTGATATTTTTTTTTCTACATGATTTCATGACAGATAAAACCCACCTAAGTTGGTATGATGAAGTTAATGAATGACTTCCTTATGACAAGAAATTATGTACACTGGCACTACAATTCATAAAATATAATACTGARCAGAATAAAGGTCTGCTCTGATTATGGTAACCCTTGTGCCTGAAAGTACTGAAGTCTTGACTGTTTGAAGTTAATTCAAAATTTGTGTCTTATCATTTATTGGCAGCAGCTAAATTAAGCATATAAACATAATTAGAAAATACTCTGATAGTCATCATTCTAATTTGGAAGCTGCTTAAAAAACCCTAGATAATTTTGAAGAAAAAGTTTTGMTTTTAAAGAAAATTATGCATGCAACACTGACATTTTTATAACATGAAATCTTCCATTTTAAATATCTCTTGAAATTTTCTCTGCTGCCCATCAAACCCAGACAAAATAAAAATGGWTAGTCCCACCTTTTTACTTAGATGCCTGGACCACCAATTCACTCTGGGCAGAACTGACCARTGACATGATACATGCTGCTAAAATATTAAAATGATGTCTTATGTATTCTCTGTATGTGTATTTCAGGTGCAATTAAAAATACCTTCATTTCATGGGTGATTACTTTTTCCTGGCAGCATATTTATAATTAATTAAATATGAGAATGTAGCCTGATTGCACATGCAACATGACAACCCATGAATGATGAAGCATTTACTTTTTTAGTGATTTGGT
Source organism: Alauda arvensis (assembly GCA_902810485.1). Taxonomy (NCBI): domain Eukaryota; kingdom Metazoa; phylum Chordata; class Aves; order Passeriformes; family Alaudidae; genus Alauda; species Alauda arvensis. Next base: position 1,124,519 of record CADDXX010000079.1, on the reverse strand, counting down.
ATTCAAATTCTTTGACAGGCACCTAAAAAAAGAAATTAAGAAACAGAAAAAAAAAMCCCTTTAGTCAGGCACTAACAGAAAAACTAACTGTGAAGATTGTTTGAATGCAAAACAAACAGATGAAATTGYAGTTGAAGCCTAATCAGACTCTAAAGCCTTCTAGATTGAAATTTTCAAATTGTAGGCCCCAAGTGGACCAAGAGGCTCCAATTGCCTATAAGTATTCTCCTCTGTAATGCCCTTTGYAGTCCTACATTTCCAGCCCCACCTTGGGCTTTGGTGTTTAGGGTGTGCTCCAACTGTGCAACTTTCCTTACTTGGTGTGTTCAACCTGGAGGAGCCTAATGGGAGATGTCATTGTGGTCTTCAACATTCACATGAGGGGAAGGGGAGGGGCAAGTACAAATCTCTTACTCGTATTTGTTCTATCCCTAACTATTTTTAGTATTTCCCTTGTAAATAATTATCGTAATCGTAAAATTGCTTATCATAATAAGCAAAGTTACATCTGGTTAAATACTGGTCAATTGAAAGTAACTCGYTCTAAGAAAAAAAATAAAAATGCTTCTCTTCTTTACATACTTCAAAATATTTTTAGTTTTAAGGTTTTCTCTTAAGTAGAAAACAAAAGTATACTTTTTTCTCCCCTGCAAAAAGGCTTAAGTGGAATGAATCAACATTTTTCAATAGAAGATTCATGTGTGCTCTGATTTTGCTGTAGAAACAGAAAAACAGTTTCTTCTTCCAAGGATGGCCTAATGCGTAACTTGTGAACAACCATGAACTCTTTCTTCCAGGGTGACACAGCCTGGGGAAAAGAGTGTCTTCTGCCTCCTCTTGCAGAAGGTGTCCTGTTCTTACTGGTATATAATGCCCTCAATAGGATATAATGCCCTCAATAGGATGTAATGCCTAAAATTAGATAAATTAATGTTGCCTTATATTCTGCTGAAAACCAGTGTTACTGGCACTTACCAGTTGGGCAAGTCAATGGAGGGATTACAATGCCCCTTTAAAACCTGAATCACTCATCTGTCAAGAAATACAGGAAAGACTAACTACTACAGAAAATAAACATGTTTATTAAACTTGTTTATCACAGATTTGATTAGATCTCCCTGATTACYGAGGTTATGCTGCCCCCCTGTTTTTCCCAGGTTCCACGTCACTCCTTCATTTTCAAATGCCTCTACTGCCTTCCACACTTCTCAATCAGTGCACAGGGGTGAGGAAATGGGGGTCTGAGGTCAGTTCAKAACAGCTGCTCTCTATTATTCCTTACTTCTCACACTTTTCCCCTTTGATACGGATTATTCCCATTGCTGTTGTAGTAATTCAGGATATACCCCTCCAGCAGGAGATCTCCATGGGCTGCAGCTGCCTTCAGGACATATCCACTTGTTCCAGTTTGGGCTGTARCACACTTCTCTGCTCTGTCATGGTGCTCTCCACAAGTTGTAGGGAAATATGTGCTTCACTATAGTCTCTGCATGGRTTGCRRGGGAATCTCTGCTCAGGAGTCTGGAGCATCTCCTTTTCCTCCTCCGTCTTCCTTGCCCCTGATGTCCATGGGATTGTTTTCAGATGTTCTTCGCCACAAGCTCCCTCAGCACTTTTACCCTCAACTATGTTTKTCACAGAGGCACAATCAGCTTTGCTATTTGAGTTGTCTTTGGCCAATAGCAGGTCTGTTGCTGAACAAGAAACATTTGTGTCATGCTCTAGGAAACCCTTGGCCTCTTCTCACACAGGTCACCCCTCCTGCCCCCAAAACWTGTGAATGGTCATTTAATACTGTGAGGAATTTTATCTCATCTGCTGCAGCCAGATTACCCTCACTACAAATTTCTTCTTATTTGTAGTGATCTTCAAACTTCCTCCATCAGTACTTACATCAGTACTGAGCTGGGTTAAGTGCAAGTAACATACTCTTTGTTACAGAGTCAGTTTTTTTCTCAGTTTCTTTCTTGCTAACGTACCTGTATATCTATGTTTTGGGACCTGCTATACCAACTGCACACAAGAACCTCCCACTGATTCAATCTATTATTTGTTCTTTGTGATGAGTTAAAAAAATAATATCTGAAAAAAGCTAGTTTCCTCATCATTATCAAGGTCATATGATCWTTTTTTCATCATTTACCTATTAATATGAAATCTAACCCCAGATGACAAATATTCAATTTATTGYTCCTGTCATTTAGCATTAGTTATTTTAGCACTTATCTTATATGAGTTGCCTTYTTTTGTATAAAACAAAGAAAAGCAAATTCTGATTTTATTTTCTTTTATATTTTCCACAGAATAGAATTTTTTTTGTTAGAAAATTTTAGGGAAAAAATGCATTTAATTTTTTAGACTAAKTGACATAAAAGTTTTCTCTTTAGAATCAAATTGCAACAATGGTAAAGTTTTTACCTTTTAAGATTTCCAGTTGGAAATCTTTCAGGCTGTTAAGAAAAAGATGACCATATCCTTAATGTGTCTGAAACTGCAGCATCAAAGTATTTGGGAACTGACAGACCAAATTTTTCACTTTTAAATTCTTATTTTTAAGTTTATATACTTGATCACATCTTCAGGATTATTATTCTACTGTAATTCTCAAAAATGTTTTCTCTTTCATTGAGACTTTTTAAAATTCARCTCAGAGGTTCTTCCTTCTTCAGTCAATGAGCTCTGCAAAAGGCATTTTGAAAAATAAAAGKAAAATAATTAATTAATGTRGAMTACATATTTTATTTTTAAATTTTWATCMGAGATTATGCACTAGAATAAACATYCACTTTACAATWCATTACTTCCCATAGAGAAARAATTAYACAAAGACAACAGTTCTCAGTGGTTATCACTGAATAGTCTTTCTCCTCTTAAAACAYTTTATTGTTGTTTTTATTGGTTTTGTTTGTTTGTAATCTATTAGCACTTAAACTTTAAACTCAACAGTTGTATTTTACTTTTCTTTGGATTTACTTGTTGTTTTTTTTTAAACCCAATAACAACAGAAATTTCTGTGCTGAATCTAATTCCAGTGATATCCCAAAACTCTGAATTACCCTATTATCAGATTTAGTGCCAGATAACGACTGTAATTTCCCAAGGAAGGATAACATCTTAGAATCTTTATACTAGGTATTATAACTAATGGTAGARAAGAAATTATAACGCTTTGTTAATTTTATGTAAATTATTAGACTGAGCTATTTGTTCTTCAAAAAATACGCATTTATGATTTCAATTTTTGTTTTACTATCCCTACAAACACTAAAACCAAATCTATTGCTCTAATATATTTTCTTCAAAATATCTCTTTTTATTCTTGAAATATAACGCAYGCTGCATACCGAAGTGTCAAAAATCAGTCTAATAAGAAACTGCAACTTGCTCAAAATGTTTAAAATATGTTATTCTCTTATTCTTAAATTAATTTTTAATAGGAAAGTCCAAATATAAAATATTTCTAAAGGTAAATATTTCATACAAAGAAAGTGGAAATTAGGTTTGGAGACAAGTGGTAAAATKACATCTACATCATTACTGCAACCATTTCAAAAGACCTTAAAGGATGACAAAGTTAAGCCAATTAAATAATCCCATTTTGAAGTTCAAATAGATCTATATGGAATAGTGTGAAAACATTTAGCTATTTTCTGTTTAGAATAACCCTTCAGAGACTTTTGTCCGTTGAGTGGATTAATGGACTATATCACAACTGAATGGATCATCTGGTGGTATAATTAYGTCTTCCAAAGTTAGCACACACCAAAAAGGGGTGTGAATTTGTGGCTAAACCAAATATATCATACACAATTACACAAAAAATTACASAATCAAGAAAATATTTTCAGACAGGGCAATGGGCTTGAGATGGCTTCAACCTTCATCCTCCTTCATGGTGACTTGGGACACCCGGTGTCGTAGAGTCATAGAAATACTCAGGTTGGAAAAGACCTTAAAATCATCCAATTTTTAACGCAGCACTGCCAAGTGCACCACTAAACAATGTTTATCAGTGCCACTTCTACCATCTTTTACACCCCCACTAAGATTAGTGACTCAACTCTTCCACGGGCAGCCTCTTCCAATGCTTCACAACCCTTTCAATGAAGATCTTTTTCTTAATGTCTAATCCCTAAAAYATAATGTCTAATCCCTAAAATATAAAACTCAATGCTATTTATTCTTGTCCTATTGCTTGTTATTTGGGAAATGAGACTGACCCCCTCCTCTTTACAGCCTCATTTTGAGTACTGTATTGCAATTTGCTACATCTGCATCATGGTTTCTGTGGAATCTTTATTACTCTGTTAAATAAGAATTCTTATGAAGCATCAACTACGTACAAGTAAGCAAATGTGGTATTAAACTTTATATCCTCCATATATGCCATTTCTTAATGACCATGGTCAGGGAGTATAAGATGCTGACMTCTAGTCACCTCCTTTCCATGACATTGGTGGCTGCCCACCCTATGTTTTTGCTTTCTTAATGTATGTCATTTTTCTATAAAATATACTGGTTCCATTGTTTGGCAGGTGGATAAAGAGTGRAACAACAGAACTCAAATTTTCGTGTGCAAATGGCTCACCTGAAAACTGTGAMTACGTGAAATATTCCATATACACAGCATTGATTCTTTCCTTCTGTATAAATCAGTATACACACAAGCCACAAAGCTCAGTTTCTGGTTCATGCTTGACAGAAGATCCACAATGCTTGACTAGGTGGATCAAAGTTTTATTTGAAAATCGGTTACCATGTATTTTAGCAGAATAGATTATTTTATATAATCTGTTTGGGGCCATTATAGGAAATWGACAGAATTCTAAAATTTCTTGTAGTACACACTCCCTGTGTGATTTATGTAAGTATATTGTGTTATTAATACAAAACATCATAGAAAGTGTCTGTGTGTGTGTACTTATATGTGCATACAGCTTTTTCAGGAATAATAAACTGAAACTYTTCATTCTTAATCTGATTATCACCAGTTCAGATGAAACAGGGTTTTTTTTTTTAATATTTTTAAACCAGTTTTCTCTCTGACCTTTAACATGAGGATAAACAGACTTGTACTGAACAAAAATAAAAGGAAACAATTCAACCCAGGAATGGTAGTTAAAATACCTTAAAATCAATAGACAAATATATATAATTTCACTACATTAGTGATTGCCCCTACCTTTTTAGGTTCCTTTGAGAATGGACTGGTGAATCTGCTGTGCAATAAGATACCTCATCAATGTTCAGACAATCCTCTCTATATCCTAGTAAAGATTRTGTTCAGCTAAATGATCAAGAGAGGAAAACCAAAACAAACCAAAAATAAAACAAACAAAAAACCCAAACCAAAAACCAACCAAACCCAAACACCAATGTACACATTTGCTCTTCTGTTATAACTATCACAGCAAGCCTTGAGTACTTTGTTAGGCTTATCTTTCAGTTACTGCACCATCCTTTCTCTTGTCAGCAATACTGCTAGATAGTGCAAAAGAGTACTCCAACACATTTTAGGGGRCTGACAGCCATTCCACAGGCTAGCCTTTGTGATGGCATAGTATATCARGACAGCTTTTCCTCTTCTAAGATGTTTAATATAATTTCTCTCAAACATGGAAAAAATCTAAAGCAACAAAACAAATATACAAGAAAAAAAAATCTGGATCAAATGAACTTAGGATAGCTTTTAGCTGATGATTAAAATCYARCCTCCCCYATCAAGTCATTTTCCCATTWAAAAAAACTAAGAAAATAATAATTCATTTTCAAAAATCAGATTTTCACAATAAAATTACTAGAAATACATATCTATCTCTGTTCTATTATAGAAACAGAAATTGTGTGGCATGGGGTGAATTGTTTTGAATGCTGTACTGTCATGGGATTACAGGTGAACATAGTGTTCTTTTCTAAATATTACTGCAGTTTGAGTAGTGCCTTATAGCTGTGGATACTTTATTATTACAAGCTTTATGTCCATGATTGATAACATAGCGATGGAAAACAATATGGAGTAATTTTGTTCGTAAGCATGAGGCACAATTTGCTTGGATAGTAATGGAATTTCCATTCACAAGTCAATTGAGAAATGGTTCAWRRMAAAAAAAAAAAGCCAGGAAGTTGTTTTATCTTTGTTTACATCTGCTTTAGGCTGTTGACTGATATCCAGAAAATTAAAATTGCTAAAAGCAAGCGCAGAGGAAATACAGCCTTTGGACAAACTCAGGTGTCTGAATGGCTCTGCAACAAATATTCACACTGTGCTATTTTGTGCCGTGTGCCAGACGCTGCTTGCTTTGTCTCACATGAATYGCTTTTGGTGTTTTAGTGGTTGGATTATAATAGGTTTCAGGTTTTGGTGGATCTMTTTCAACTCTAAATCACTTGAGAAGACGTATTTATGAGTACTTGTGCCAAAAGGGATTTYTCTTGCAGTTCATTTCCCTCATAGTAAAGGAGGAAGTGAAAAATACTTTTCACTGTGAAGTTTCTGGTCTTGAGATTTAACCTAGGATAAGAGMGTATTGCATGCATGAGAATTCAGGTGCAAACCATTATTTCATTTGAATATGTATTATATATTTCATTACTTTTTTTCTGATTAGAAATGTTTTGATAGATATGAAAACATATTTTCAATTGATTTTTAGAATTTAACTGAACACTGAGATAGCCTTTTTTAATCTTCTTGGTGGCTGTGGTGGTGGTTATTACTATTTSTTATTATATGTTATGTTGTTGTTATTTTTTGTTGGTTTATTTGTAAGATTGTTCTTTTTTCTATTTAGCTCTATTAATGAGCATTACACAAACAGATTACACCACAAATAAGACAATTCATTAGTATTTTTGCATTTAAATATTTTAAGAACATTAATAGGCTGTAAAAAGATAAAATGTAAATGCTGTTGCTATTTAATTCTTCTAAATTACACAAGCAATATAAAAGTAATTGAACTGCTATTAATAGACTGTAATGGAAAGTGTACTAAAGCATTTTATTAGTGTTTAGCAAGATAATTTGATCAAGTAAATTAGATATAAACAAAGTTAGTAAAAAACAGTATTTACAGACTGATACCCTATCTATTTACTTACAATTAGTATTACCAATTTTAATTAAAGGCTTAATTATCAGATATARTGCATACACATGTGCCACTGGGCAGACTCACAAGTTTGAGTAAACAGATAATGTAATTCTCAATGAAGACTCTTGTCTGGGATTTCTGTTATATATTGCCACATTTTAAGGTTMTAAAACTACCTGAATTTTGATTTCTAAATTGTATATTTGCTAGTAAACCCCTTTGAGTCAAACTAGTTACAGCCATAAATAACTTACTTCTAGGTTTTTACAGGTAGAAATCTGGCTACCCCTTTGTATATTATRTGCACCTGACTGAGACAAAAATAAYTGAACATATTCAGACATTCCAAGCTTTACCTAGGAATATTTAAAAATGACTAGAGAGTAAAAGACCTATTATTCACCATGGTTTTTAGCATAACTTTTAAAAGAGAAACATAMTAGAACAAATAAAAAATTATGAATCCTCCAAATTTGCTGCAATGACAAGCAGTTACAAACAACAAATTAGATTTGTGTCTATATATTATTTATAAACATKAATTTGCTTACTAGTTCTTTCATTATTTGCCARTAGGAAAAAAACCCAAAACTCTTTTCTCTCAACTGGTGTGAATGGAATCCCTCTTACATTAGAGAAACATCCTCTCTTTTCCTCTATTACACCTTATTGTGTTGTTCCATTGCTTGTCTTTGTCTTTACAATTAACTGMTTACACTGCATTTGGGGATAAAGCTTTTCTGTTAATTTTTGTTTGAAAAGTACTTCAGAGAAGAAATTTTGCACTGTTAGCATGTTCCAAGGCATGACCCAAATAAACATGATTGGGGTAATAAAGCATAAACTGTGTAAGACTTCTAATTTTACTGAACTTTTYTAAAGCATATTAACCCATAATGAACTTTAGTTCCTCATGGGATTTCTGAAATATAAAATTCTTTACCTGTTACTGGTATTACCAACATTCTTCTCCCTAAACTGGAGATACAACTTTTTGATGGGTGGACTATTTAATGGATAAAGATTTGTCTGAATGTCCTTTTCCAAATAGTTACASTCCGTGTCCAAGTAGAAACCAGTAATGAGTGGTGCCTCTCAAGGRTCTGAACTGTTCCATATCTCCTTGGAGACACTATTGCAGCCTTTAAGGARGGCATGTAAGAAAGGTAGCGAGAGACTTTTTGTCAGGAACTGTAGTGACAGGACAAGGGGGAAAGGTTTTAAACTCAAAAAAAGTAGGTTTAGATTGGGTGTAAGGAGGAAGCTGCTGTGAGCATGGTGAAACAATGGAAGAGGTATCCCAGGGATACCTYGGATGCTGTATCCTTAGAAGTGCTCAAGTCAGGATTCATGGGGCTTTGAACAACTTGATCTAGTGGATGGCATAGTTTTGCACAGAAGGAGGGTTGGACTGGAGGATATTTGARGGTACATACCAATCTAAACCATTCTATGATTCTATGATTYCATGCCTATGGAACACTAACCTACCTGACATTAAAATATTCATTCARTCCATTGATTCAATCCATTGCACATTCCATACATCTTTTTCTTCAAATACAAAATGTTGTATAGCTTCAACAACTTTTAAGACAAACAAGAGTAATTAGTTATTCAGGCCTACAAACTTTGTATTTTTGAGGAGAAATGTTTGTCTTTAGTCACAAAATCTGATTAAATCATTCTTTTAGTAGTACTTTCTGTATGTTGGAGTAAGAAAGATAATGCTTAAAATCAACCTATATATTCAAGGTTGTATTAAAGGTTGTAAMTGCACTTCACTAGCATTTATTTCTCATTCCCCATTACCAAGAGTAGTAGACTTGTGAATATTGAGACTACCTTTTGCAATTTAAAAAAAGGTGTTCAAGATGCAAACTAATTACTGCCTAAATAATACACATKATATATATTTCTCTTTCTTTCTAGTTATCAGATATTATGAAATATCACCATGCACTTCAGTTTTTAAAATATTCTATCWTTATTCTCTTCTTTGAACAAGGAATAGGCTATTATCATATTTGCGATTTAATTAATTCTTTTCAAGAAAAGTCAGCTTTTTGACCCTAGAAGTGTATGTATTAATGATTGTGACACATATTTCACTGGGTTCATTTGAATTCACTGCACATTTTTTAATGCACATAGAAAAACTTGAGCATATTAATACATGTCTGGAAAATATGCAGTTTTTCCATAGTTGACTTGAGGGGCTGATTACTTTTGTAACAGTGGAGCCATCTGTGCGTTACAGTTTCATTCCATCATCTACACAGCTATAAGATTTCCTTCAGGCTGACTTATGGTTATACCTTAGACTACTAACTCACWGGCTTTTAAATTAAAGTGTGCAGAAGGCTGGGGAACCATCTGAAGGGAAGGCTAAGAAGCTGTCTGAGAGTTTCTTTTTGTATTTTGTTTGACTTTGGACTTTGAGCAATTCAGAATCCACATATTTGCTTATGGGGCAGAAAAAACCCCAAAATAAAATCTGTGGGGTTCTGTTAATTAATGAAGATTCTGACATCTCAAAAAACTAAAATCAYACAGATGTCATTTGTTTTAGAACTTAAATAAATCTGTTTCCTTTCTCAGCCTCATATATTTGTGTTTAAATATTAGTTTAAAAAACTTAAAAATTAATAACTGTGTTTTCCAAAAATCAGCTCTTGTTGATTAATAAAAAAACCTTTGAAATAATTTTCTTTAAAAATATATTTCAGTAAATATATTTTTAAAAATATATTTCAGTAAAACTGAGTTCATATTTTATTGCATTAATTCTGCATTAATGAACAACTCTACTAATGTGCTATTCAGATAAAAAAGTATGATTTATGGATATTAATAAATATAGACTCAGAATATGAGCTGCTCTTGTTTTGCACRTTGTTTCAGGATAGTTGGGAGCATYAAAAATATCAATATCAGTTTTGCAATTCCAGTGTTAATCAGAAACTACACCCCAGCCCCAAAGTTTTAGGTTTGGCCCTTCTGGCCCTTCCCAGGTCTTCCTCCATAGTACCGACATCGCAGTAGCCCAGGTGTGGTCTCATCATAGCTGAGTAGAGGGCAAAACTCACTTCTCCCARKCTGCTGATGRTGCTCTTCCTGAGTGTTGAAAMCCAGAGGTCCTYGACCTTTGTTACCACAAAGGCACATTTGCTGCCTTATGATAAAAGTTTGGTTTGTTGACACTCCCACATTCTGCAAAGTTGCTTTCTAGTTAATTGAAARAGCAGTTTCCAGTTGGCACACAGATTTCTTTTTTCCCAGGTTAAGGACTCTGTATTCCCCTTTGTTGAATTTCCTGAGATTCTTGTCAGTTTATTTCACTAATTCAGTTTAGTTCACTAATTTCACTGTTCCGTTAATACACCAAAATAACATCACAAATTGATTCCACAGTGCTCCACTTTTATCCTTTCATAATACAAACCCATGTTTGTATTAACTTGAAATACTCACCATGTAAACCTCWATACAGGAACTGTCAGACTAGACACTGTTTATAACCAGTAGAGAGAAGTACATGTAAATCATTTAATTCAGAAGTATGCTTTCAAAAAAGGGCTTGTGAGTCAAGCCAAATTGTGTAAGTTTCTGTTCTTTTGCTACAAAGGTAGACTGGCAGCCTACAGTTGAGTGAGACAAAATGCCCAGTTTCTTTCTCCTTCAGCATCATTTATATCCTTTAGTTGTTCAGCCCTATCTACATGAAGTGCAACCTTTTGGAGCTCAGTTAATCAATATAACATTCAGCACCACTTTTCAAAGGAAAATGCTTAGGCTGACTCAGAAACTAWGTGTCTTAAGTCCTGTGCTTACTACTCCATTTTATGTCCACAAGGCACGTAGCTGTTTTCTATGCAGTCTGCACCCCCCCCACACACAAAACTTCATGCATATATACATGCAGATGCATATATGTGCTYTTCAACATTTTTACAAATGTTCTGGATGCAGAAATTGAATGCACATTTGCTAAGTTTGCCATTGATCTTTAACTCGAATGAGCTGTGGACCCACTCAAAGGTAGAGAAGACTTACAGAGAGATGCAGATATATCTAGAGAGCTGGACAACCAGGAACCGTATGAAATTTAACAAATCAAGTGCCGAATTCGTCACCTGAGATGGGATAATCCTGGTTACACATGCAAAATGGGGGATGAGAGGATGGAGAGGAGCCTTGCAGAAAGAGTTCTGGGAAACTGGCTTGATGGCAAGATGAATATAGTTTAGATTTAGCTACTCCTGTGAGGAGCATAGAGTTGGACTCTGATCATCATTGGTACCTTCCAACTGGAGATATTCTTTGAATCTTTTCTATATACATATATGGATATATGTATGTATGCACAGAAGTTAGACAAAGATAACTGTGCATGGTCCAAAGAATATTGGATTTGAATTCTAGTAGGTTTTGTATTATTTTTTTCCACTAGGAGCTACTGGAGTGGCCCTATTTCAACTTACAGTGAAAAGGAAAAAGAAAATGTTGTGCAACAAAGTGTGAGACAAAAAAAATAATTAGAAATTGCAGTTCTAACCCCAAAAGATAGACAAATACAGTCTAGGGAAGTTATTATTTTGATTTCATATATCCAACAACTTCAATCTCAGTGTCCAATATGGTTCACAGGCCATTTAAACAATCCAAAGAAAACCCAGTCCCAAATGCAAAATCAAAAACCCCCAAAAAACAAAAAACAAACAAAAAACCCCAAAACAAACAAACAAACAAAAAACCCCAAATGAAACAAAAAACAAATAACCCTATGCCCCCTGCAACTAAATAAAACACAACAAAACAAAAAAGCAACAAAAAAACAAACAAATCCTCAGGCTTCTGTAGAGCTGGTTTTTTTAGTCTAAAAACACAGTAGGTTTTCCTCATGGAATCAAGAGAAGTACTCATTCTTTAAATCTTAGCTTAGGCCATTAATCAGATTCATAAAACATTTTATTATCACTCTCTCTCCCTCAGGTTCATGGAATGACAGAACTCTCAGCCTAACATTACTACCTTAAATCTCACTTATCACAACAACAAAATAATTTTCAAATTTGATATTATGGCTTAGAGTTTAGTACTTTTTGCAGGAAAGAACCTGAAATATTTGATGTAGCATATGTAGAACAGGTCAAGATGTTATCTTGAGTTTCTCAGAACACTCAAAATTTCTTTGTTGCTATAGATTGGATAATATTAAAAAATCTATATGGATTTGTCCAATATTCAGAGGACATTTACTATGCAGTTGTCTTCATTTGGATGATATTACTCAAATCTACTTTATACTATAGGTATTCTTCTTATTTTATGCCACTAATTCATATATCTTAATGGATTATTTTTTCTATTTTATCATTTACCATGCCTGTCGCRCTGCTACATGAAAGAATGGCACGRCACAGCAATCACAAGGGAAAAGAAAAGAAGAGACTTTATTTGAAWATCAGGGATATTTTGTACAAAGGAAAGAAAAGGTTCTAATTRGTGSAGAAMRTCCCCACCTCTACACACACACTGGCTAATACACATGCTTGTCAAGTAAATCCATCCCACTARGAAGAATGTAAACATCCAAGCTARTTAGAAAACAMCACCTGTTATTTACATGAAAAACCATGGGAAAACTGACTCCRAAMTACAACTTATCAGAAGGCTTAAAAATTCAGGGKGACACCATGCCTACAGAGTACCAGAGATTAAATKCCTCTCTTCTTGTGGATAATTAGCTGGATCTAATGAATATGCTTTTTAGAACTCAGCTACTCCATTCATTCTTGAGAGTGGGCCCATTGTTATTCACACTGTTTTTTCTGACAGAGCTTCAACACATTTTCAGGAAATTCCAGAATTAATTAAAATAAAAGAGGATTTAATTAAAAATAGGGTCATKAAATAGAAACAAACAAAGTGCAGACAAAACCATGAGTGAACTACTGTTCACAATGACACAGCATYTATTTGTTAAAATTTCATATAATTTGCAAGGACAAATATATGAGTTAGGAAAGATGGAAGTCTTTCTTAATGTTTCTTAAAGAGATGTTCTGTGCAAATTTCATGTTGTTCTTGACAAAAATAGCCTAATAGTGAATTTATTACTCAATAAAATAATCTCTTTCAAAGCTTTTTGTCAGTGTTGGATCCATGACCATGTTTTATATAGTGCATATTATTCACATCCTGCTTCAGAAAGAGAAGTTCCTTCTACTTGTACATGTAGTGCTACTGTGACAGTATGCATATGCTTCAAAATTTGTTTTCAAACTTTGTGAATAGAGAAATTTTATTATCCCCATTTTWTAAAGAARTAATTTTAAATAAATGAATAAATAATAATAAATACRAAATTATGGTAGATTAATATAATTTTTTAAAATTAACCTTGAGTGCCAATGCAACAAGTGTTTCAAGCTACTTAGTTGCATGCAACATTCCTATTGCCTTTTATTCATTTTACTCCCCAAGCTTCCAAATTTGGATTACTTTTAACACTTCTTCTGCATCCTCAGTACTTCTCTCCTCCTAATTTTTTTTAATTAGTTTTCTCATTGATCAGTATATAAAGCCAGGCTGTGAACAGCATGAAATTAATTCCATCTAATTTTGGCCGTTACTAGTTCGATATCTAATCAGAGTCATAATTAATGAAGAGAGATACACTTCACCAGGGGGAGATTCAAACTGTCTCTCTTAAACATTTCTGTTAAAGAAATGTGAATTATGCAATTATGCTCTAGAAGTTCCTTGGACCTTAAAGAGAGCCTGGATCTTGYTTATATTACCCCTAAACACAGTAAACAAGCTCTATCTTCACCTGGGAGAAGTTTATTTACAAGCATTAAACAGTGTGGTTGCAATCTAGACTACTTAGGAACAGAGTATACACAGGTAAAGATAAACCCAAAAGCATCACTTTGAAAATTGTTAGAAGTTCTGGAAATTTTCAGGTTTACTATATTTTAAAAACGTTCATACTTTTGTGTTTAAGTTCCCATTGTCTTCCAGGACAATTTGGTAAAATTTCATAGACATTAATCTTGTTCTGTCTATGTCCATTTCACATTTAATGATTGCAGTTTCATGAATAGGGCACTATTGATTCCAAGCAAATGAAAAACAAACCTTGCCCTTAGTTTTATCTGTTGGGGTCACTATTACAGGTCAACTAAATCTTGTAGTACTTTGATTAAAAGTCAGTATTTCGGGAGGACAATTTGTTTGCTTGTCTTCTAGCATAACTTAATGAAGAAAACATATTAGATCATTCATTTTAGAAAATAAATATACTACTTATAATSAAGAATTATATGTTTAAAAGTTTTATTAACAAAACGTTTTCCYGTTTCATACAATTTGCTTTAGAAAATGCAAAACACACGCCAAAATAATTAACATATTATATTTATTGTCATAAGAAAACAATTATTTTGAAAATATAATTCCATTTGAGTGCTTATTACTTTTTCTCTTGTATATAAGAAAAAACTGCATGAACTCCAAAAACATAAATGAGATATTTTATCTCCAGTTTCTCTTTCTAATTGGATAGAGAAATGTGTCAACATGGAAAAAAAATGTGAGACTACGTGATCTCAACATTTTAAATGTTGGCTTAAACATTTAAAATGTATGCAACCTTGGGGGAAAATACAGCTAAATTTCCAAGACACAAGAACCAAAATGGGTGGAAAAGGAAGGACTCATAGTGATAATCAGGAAATACATTGGAAATTACAAAATATAAAATAAAGAGCAATCTACTCTTTTATAATRAAAAGTTTCATGGGAAAAGAAAGTTCTCTGCCTTTAATGTGTTTTAAACATAGGAGTAGACAGTGAAAGAAAGAAAAAGAAAAAGAATTGGATAGATAGGTAAAGCTTAGTGCGCTATTTCAGACATTTTTTGTCAACACAATAGATTTGATTTCTTTTTAATCAGAATTTCCTGTGTTTAGATACTTTGATTCTGACAGYATTAACAATACTTGTTTTATTAAGTACCTATGAAAGGAAGAGCCAGACTGTAATAATTAGTTTGAGTACTTTTATACATCTACATTGTTGTTTTGCTATTACTTTGGCATAACAATATTCTAGTAATATAAAAGATTGTCTCTATATTAWTGTTTTTGTCTGCATTGAAGCTTAATTCATGAGAAATTAATTTCCTTTCCATGTTATTTAGGTTCCTACTCACAGCCTTCCAAAAATGAACATTACCTTCTAATAGTGTCATGCTCCTCTGCTTCAGGAGCTATGGTTTAACCATATACATGTAAATTAAACTTGTCCAGCTTAGGAACTGAATCTGACTACTTTATGAATTTGCACTATTTAACACAGACATAATGAAATTTTGGATTCTAGTTGTGGCCCAGCATTTCAACTAGAATACAAGTCTCAGGCTTTGGTTCTCAGAGTTTTATAGGGGATTTATTTATARTACAGGGATTTTTGCAATTCAAGGTGTCATGTAAGCAACCTGACATACTGACATAGCTTTTCTTATTCAGGTTTTGTTATTGCTTTTTTAAAGTGAGAAAGATTAGTTTAATAATTCAGCGACCTTTGTCATTTTGTAAAGCAAATATTTGCCAGATCCTGGTTTTGTCCACTTGCATGCTACTATTCTTCCTTTTCACTGAACTGAAATAYGTAATAGGTGCCAAAGAGAAAATAAAAAAATCTGTTTACTTGCTTTCCTCCATAGTACTAAAATATCAGAAATATTAAATATGTATTCAGGAAAAAATTAACCATTATTCCTCTTGGAAAACCTAATGACTATTTTATAACTCTGTATTTTAWAAAGTCATATGGAAATCACATAAAAGTAAAATGAGTGTCTAGGTTGTGCAAGAATATATTGTCATGACAATAATAMTAACGTAACTTCATTACATATTTACAATTCATACAGCTATGGGATTTKAAAAAGAGTATGTTTTTACACTAAGAATAAAGAATATTTTCAGCTATTTTTGTACAAATGTTCTCAGAATGCAATAAAAATTGGTCTAGGGTCATTCAAATGCTTTTGAGATATTATTAAAGAGAAGTTTATCACTTTGCTTCCTGTCCTTTCCTGGCACTTCTTCATCATAAATTCCTGTTCACCCACACATTTCTCAGTTTTAGGTACTCCTTTTGCTGAGCACAAATTTTACACGAAGATCTGAAGAGGCTGTACCTCTGCTCAGTCTGGTTTTTTAAAGTGGAGAATTTTTGCTACTCTGGAACAGAAGGTTCAGCTCCTCTTAAAGCCAGCCAGACTCACTCTGCAGTGAAGCACCTGCACTTTTGCCTCAGGGGAGAACACCCACCATGGGCACACCACTCCTTCCAGCAGGGATCACCAGGCACTGACACCTCAGTGTGTCTTTGCTTGATAAAAGCCAAACTCCCTCACTCAGGATAATGAAGTAAAATATAACACCAAAGAGAAAGCAATTTTTAGGGTATTATTAACTGAGTTTATCATATGACTTAGATAATTATTATTACACTGCTATTAATGATGATGAAAAAATTTTGATTCCATATCAAGCCTACCAATATATGTCAGGGCACAATATCTTTATGGAAAAAACCCCAAAACCTTCATCTATGTGATCTCTCTATAAGRGGTTGTTCTTTGGGGTTTCTCTTGCTGTCAATACTGATTTGGCAAGTAGAAGGGTGCATTAAGAATAAGAAAGTAGCTTAAAAATTGTTGGGTAGTTTTTGCTTTTCTCTTGCCTTTGATAAAATTTGCAGGTGTGTGTGTGGGGAGCTTTTTTTTTTTTTTTTGGTTTTTTTTTTTTTTTTTTTTTTTCCCCTACAATAATGAGCACCTGTTTGTTTTTCCTGTTCTCCTGGAATGTCACTTTTCCTCTTAGAGAGGGCAAATGTATTGTTTTGAAGTGTTTGAAAAACATGCAGCAGTTTTATAAGTGGSTATTGTCCATCCTGGGAATGGAGATATGTTGAGAAGCCAWTAGGAAGTGCTGAGCATTTTGCTTGTGCCTGTTGCAGACCTGCCAGTGYCTGGCTGCTCAGCAGGCTGCTCACTGGTGCTTAACTGGCTGGCTAAAACCCTCAGGAGAAGAGAAGCTCACTGGAGTAATGACTTTGTGTGAGCCATATATATTAGCAGAATCGCTGAATTGTTTTTCTGTGAAAATCAATGCAACAATGGAGAAATCTATTACCTCATTATTGCATACAATGTATAATTAATTATTGGCCTAATACTGCRTACAAAATACAATTTTCCGTGAGCATATGCACAAGTGTATTGATTACTCTAAGAAACAGGAGTGTTCATGCACTTCCCTCTTCAGTTAAGGTGCTTCTCATCCACAAACTTAAGCACTGCCCATTGACAAGTTGATGCAAGCAACAGAAATGCCCTTAAATAATTGAGGATGCAGCTAAAAAAAGTGCTAATGACACTTGAACTAGGAAAAAGTACAGAGTTCAGGGAAATGTGGATTTTTTTAATGCAGATGTAGTTGAAATYTTTTCATCCTTGCTTCTCCCTTGATCATTGCAGATGTGCAAAAACAAACTGTATCTACCCCAGAAGGGGGCCCAGAGCAGGAGCCAGGAAAATTGCAGACAAAGTCTCACTTCAAAGATGATCTACATGACAGGGTCTGGAGTCCGACTGGTGTGTCTGTGTGAGTCCAAGACCTTGCAGAAAGTTTGTGTGGAAAATTCATGCTGTCAAGGAAAGGAAAAGTGTGTGCAGCATGAGAAGTTTTCGAGGAGAGGCTTACATTTTCAATAAAAATTAAGTCCTTTTAATATCATAGAGAAATAAGAGGGCTTAGCGCATCAGCACTTTGAAAAGCTAATGGATGTTCTTCACGTCTATTTTTAACCCATAAAAGTCCAGGGATGGATGAAGTTTTCTTTTCTTTTAGTGATTTTTGTTTTTCCAGACTGTTTCAAATTTTTCAGATGATAAGTTGCCATTCCACTTATGTGTAATGGTATCTCAGGATGTATGTGATTTCTAGGTACCCAACTGTACTTCAGGGGTGCCAGCTGCATTTTTCAGGGATGTTTCTGGTTCCCAGCTCCTGTTCCCAGGCTCACAGTTCCCAGGCTCACAGCTCCCTGGCTGGCAGGCAATTTCTCTACCAGTGTTTTCAGCAGACATTTTTGTCTGTTCAGTATTTTTCCCCTTCAAACCAGATCACTTTTATGGTTGCTCACATCACTGGGTAGAGCTGAATCTGGTAGAAATTATGTGTGTGTGTGTCTGTCTGCTTCTGCTCCTGCTTGTGGATCAGAGCATACCCACACATAAGACAGGACAGGGAGCAGTGGTCAGGCACAGGGCTCAMTCCAGACAGTTTATACAAAATCAGCCTTTTTTATTCCCTTTCACACCATGCTGGTTCTTCCTACATAAACCTTGATCCTTCTTTTTCTTTGCCCTTGTCTCCACACAGTAAAAATATCCAAAATTGAAGTCTAAGACCTTTATCTGGACCGTATATACTCCTTAAATGGTATCACTTGTGTAGTTACTGAGTCACTGATGGTCTTTCAAAGATGATCAATGCTCCCTTCTTCTGTCAGTAACATTTGGCCATTTTGCACAAATCTCCTTTATCTGTTTTTGAAATCCACCCATCCCTCATGGAGACATCTGTAGCATTTTCAGCTTCTTGATGTGCTATGTACCATATAGCAGTTTTTTCATGTGAAGAAATTTCTCATGAGAGTTTCAGTTAAACTTCAGGCTGAATTCTAGTCATTTGCCTTTACATGACAACACTAGTGTTCAAAGTAAGGYGGTACAAAACCCACTGTACATAAATAAAAGATAATAATTCACAATAAGCCAGTAATATTCCACCAAATTAATTGGTTTATATAAAATGAGTCCTATGTTAAGGACATTCTACTTCACTTTCTGCATGATCATAGTTTCCWAACTTTCATTTTCTGTGGTAGAAGTATTGAAAGATTTTACAAACAATTTAAGAGAAGATTTACAAACAGTAGTAGTTCAAAAATCAGTGTAGCATAAAATCAGCTAAATTTTTTCAATTTGAGAARTGTAGGAAAGGTTATATTTGGCTCCAGACCAAGAGTCTGTATAACTCAATATCCTGAAACTCACAATGGTTGTAAGCAGGTGCTTACAGAAACCTATTAACAGAAAAGACATTTGTGATTCTTTTCATATTTCCAGCAGTTTTGGGCTCTGAGAATTTCCTGACCCTGGTATGTTTTTTTCCATTTTAGTAGTCTTCAAAGGTTTACTCTTCCAGTCACTGTTGTTTCCCCCTCTGAACACTTACTGTGGAGAGCATAATGAATGATATGAGACATGACAGTTCACATCTTAACTTGTCTAAAGGTTTACACGAGTAAGTTTTCAGCAAAGGAGATGATTCCCAGCCACCCTCACACAATATATACATGCAAAGCAGATACTCTTTGACAGCCTTGCCCAAGCAACAACCCCTTATGAATCASTGCAAGTGCACCCTCTGACCTGGCAGGCGTCATGTGGGATCATGCATTGYGATTCCTCCTGGTCCTCCTTGCAGTAAGACACAGCTATTGTCTGAACACAGAGGTCAGACATGCAGGGCCTGCATCTCTCAAGGCTGGCCTCTCCTGGTGTCAGTCATCCTCTCACAGTGCACTGGTGCCATGCTCTGAAGAGGGAGGTATGTGAAAGGTGTGTTTTCCCTTTGGGACTGCTTTCCCATATGATTAGGCCAAATGACTGTTCCTGTCACACCAGCTGGCACTCTGCTCAGACTGTCACTCCTTATTCTGCCACTATGGCAGAAGCATAATATTTTTGCTTCAGGAACTTCTATTCCATCATCACCTTATTGGCAAGGAAGTTTCAAGCAATGAACTTATACCTAACTCTTTATGCAGGGTAACTKAGGTGTKTTGAGAAASARAAATCCAGGGGAAYATCCAKGTCAACTTTTTGTATCAGCAATGTCCTTTGGCAAGGACTTCCATGCATTTGCTACCCTTTTCATGAATACACATTTAATTCTCTCCTGTTTTGTACCTAGGGCCCCTAGTTCTTGTCTATGCCTTTGTACTTTCTTCAAGGTACAATCCTGTACTCAGGTTTTTATCAAAGTTCAGCATATATCCTTCCCCAGACTAATATCACTTTTAGAGTGAAGGGTACTAGGATGTTGAGTTTTTTCTATRAGGTAGCCA
Source organism: Alauda arvensis (assembly GCA_902810485.1). NCBI lineage: Eukaryota > Metazoa > Chordata > Aves > Passeriformes > Alaudidae > Alauda > Alauda arvensis. The sequence continues at coordinate 1,104,207 of CADDXX010000079.1, read as the reverse complement.
CAAGACTTTTATTTATACTATTCATTATACCTTTCTTCCTCTCAGGATATTATTTGAGAGAGAAATTAGTTAATTTTTCAAAATGTATAGATTCTACTTCTTTTTAAATCCTAAAAAATCTCATTCATTGTTGGATAAATCTTATTTTATACCGGACCTTAAAAAAACAACTTGAACAGTTAAAACTAGTTTTACAGACACTGAACCAGAACTATCTCATTTACCATCTGATGTATAGACCATTAATTCCTGTTTCTGACTAGTTTTCCTTTATATATAATGATTACAAGAAGGGCTTCAACCATCTGCAGTTTTTCCAGACAAATACGTTCATCAGATAACAGGTAGTTCTAGAAATCTTTTGATCTTGACCATTTTTATTTTTTTCTGAGATGCGAGATATGGCATACTTACAACAAGTTATGACTGAATGATAATTATTCCATATATGAATTCAATTACTCTCTTAGGTATAATTTCACAACATTCCRTTAGATCTGCTGTGGTCATTTTCAGAAAGAGAAGGCTGACTTTTGGCTAACTTATTGACACCTTTACTTTTTAGTTGATTACAYGAAACAAGGAGCAAAGGAGAATGGAATTGTACTGGATTTGTCTGGGATGTCCCTGCATTCACTGAACTTTTTTTTTTAATATGTTGCCCATTAATTTTAAATCTATACTGTGGTTTTGTCTAATTTGATGGAGTAACACATGCTGGAGATTCCTTGGAATATGAAAAAATATTTCAGATATTACTTGAAAGCAGAAAAGCTCTTACATTTCTATTTCTTTAAGAAAATTGGAGCTCCTAGGAGTCTCACCCATAAATGCCTTAGAGAAGAAAAGACTCTGATTTGTAAGTCAGAAAATATTGAGTTAAAGGTAGTGCACATTAACAGTAAAGATTCATAAATTCCACAGGCCTGGCAAGAATTTCAACTAATACTCTGAAATCACCCAACAGAAAATAAATCACTTTCAAATTGGCTTATTTAGATTTCACTTGCTCCAGAGGATTAGTTATTTTTCATTTGTTTTTTATATATTTGCCTTTTTAGGGTTAGAAGAAAATATAATATTTATTGCTTTATTATTATCATCCCTTTCAATTTTTAAAAATCCAGTTGGGAAGGGAGTTTTGCATACTATGTATCATAGATTTGAAGTAGAATTTTACCCATTAATACTACTGAATGAACTTAACAAAGTTCTATAACAAATGAGGAGTTCTGCTAGGATGAAAGTAGCAATTATATTGACTTGATGCACAGGAATGAAGAACATCTGCCTGTAACCATTTCCRGCTTTCTTCATGATTCAAAAAACTCTGGTTTTATATGAATAYAAATTATTTCCCAACTTTGACATAAAGTAAATGTTATTTCCACTAACTTGAAAATTGTTGGTTCTATTGGTAATTTTTTTGTCATTTGTCMCATAATTTGTCTATAAAGATCAGTGTCTCCACTGTCTGTAGCCAACTGATTGACGCAACAATGTGAGCAGTTGTGCACACTTTCATATTCATATTCATTACTTCAAAACTTGATTTCTGTAGTTTCCTGGACAAAATGACCAAGGTTTCTCAGAAACCCTGTTGGTAAAGCATAAAGCAGCTTACATCTTCCATAAAATTAATTTACCTGAATATGCTGTAGCAGCTCTTTTTTTCTTTCATAGGTTYATCTTTTCAACTTCCTTTTTCATGAAAAAAATTAAACTTTCAGATTTTAGGCATCTTTTACTTCAAAATATACTCTGAAGATAAAAATATTTCAATGTTTATATAATTCCTAGTTTTAGGAATTTAGGAACCTGAGA
>CADDXX010000079.1:1090484-1102369 GCA_902810485.1 Alauda arvensis | reverse complement strand
TAAATAGTGGATGTATGTCAAACATACTTTTTATATTTTCCTGCAAAACTATATGCCAACAATTGTTATTTCTAACCGATTCACTTTTTCATATATTTTTTTTTCCTGAAAACCTGGTATGATATTTCAACCTCATTTTGCTACAGTCATATGTCAGAGGACTTACTAATTTGTCAGCAAAGGTGACAAGTTTACTTCTGMAGGAAAATTTGCTTTGACAGTAATACAGTAAAAAAGAGAGTTTCTATTATTTGTCAGAAAAGGATTTTAGAGTATATCCTACTAGCTCAAGAAGATCCATCAAGTTGGGACCCGATGTATCTGAAGTAGCAGGTTAGACTTATCCCAATGAAAAATTAGAGGATTATTTATAATCCTATTAATAGTAAAAAACCCAAAACAACAAGACTTTTACTCTTCCTCAGCTTGAGCAACACTTTATTTAATCCCAAATTAATTTAGGAATGCTCTACTGGCAGAAAAGAAGGAGCTGTTATATTCTGGAGTAGCAAAATAAAGGTTAACAAGTGAAAAAAAAAAAGTTTCATTTTGCTTTGCTATAGCTCTCATGACTCAAACTCTAGTGAAGGGAATTAGAAACTTTAAAAAGCTTTTCTAGTGCATTTTTCCCCGAGTTTATTTGATGGAAATAGTAATATTCACAGCATACTGATTACCAGAAGATGTATTTATTTTGCTGAATGCTCATAACAAGTATGCCATATTTCAAATTTTTTCARCTTTGCTGCTTTCAGAACTTAAATGCTTCTCCAGCATATTCTTTAAAGAAATTTTAAAATGGCTGATTGCTGAAGACAAGCCTAAAGTTTACATCAAACGTTTTTTCTTTCTCCATGAGTATTTGTCAACTACACACTATGAAGCAACCTAGACAATTTTCCCTGGCAGTCTAACAGCGAGCTTTGCAGAGTTTTGTAAAAGCTAGCAGACAATATTTCTAAGAAAATATATATATAGTCAAAGGAATTTTATTGAAAAGGCCAGGTAGAAGCCTTTTACTAGAATACATCAGTGAAAGATGATACTGCCAAATCATTGYACTTTTCACCAGTTTTAGGCAACAGCTGAATGGTGGCCTGCCTTTCCATTCCTTTACAAGTACAGAGTAAGATGACTTATGAAAAACTCAGATTTATTTTAAAAGCATATGGTTTGAGATCTAGCAWTCTTATAACTGACTAACAAGTTCTGTGGTATGTGGCCACATACTATTAAGAATTTTTTGTTCTTTTCTACAAGAAACATATGATCACATTACAAAAAAACTTCYCTTTATGCAAGTAAGTAATAGTTTTTATCACGTAATTCTTAGATAATCCAGAGATGGGATCAGATTCAAATTCAGACAYTTAAACCAGGTTCTTCCTAAGAGGAGATTTGAAATAAAAGTTAGGTTTTAGACTAGTTAGGCTTACATTAAAACCTACAGATATTGATTACAAACTGGTCAATACAGTGATATTAAGTGAGGAGGTGAAAAGGTTTTTAATTGTTTAATATCTGAACATTTAAGCAATTACATCTCTTCTGKCCCCAAGCTTCCACTATTAGCATATTAGTTCTCCAACAGAGAAATATGTTAGACTGATGTGCATATCTTGGATATATCAGAAAATACCAGATTCCTTTTCTGAGGCCCAAGTCTCCAGTCAAACCCTGAGTCATTGAAGAAAACCCAAACCAAAATCAAGACTATAGAGCTTCAGCTGAATTACAGCTGAATTCAATGATGTCCAAGGAGTCATCCTTCAAATTCATTGAAAATAATTTACATGAACTGATGGTAAATTCAAAGTATTAATATTGAGGTGAATTTCACTGGGCTTTTGATATCTTGAGTACAGAAATCAATATTTGAAGTTAGTTGTCCCTTTATACAAAATGTARAATAACAGGTGTCTTTAGGAAAATATTGCATAGGCCCCTGTCAATAAGTAAAAAAATCTTGTTTTTTTTCTCAGAATTATGAACAAAGTGCAAAAAGTTTTGGTTTGTATATTTATTAGCAAGATTAATACATGTATACAAAATCTGTACAGATCTGAGGGTTTATGTTTGGGCTGATTTAATATAATTTTTATGATTCATAATCACATAATTGAGAATCATACAGTTCTGAAATTTTAAATGCATCAACAGGGAAGCAACATGTGCAGAAATRTGCTTGACAGTTTRTAGGAACTGTTTAGGCACCTAAATRTTCTGGGAATTAGTATTGTCAAAGAACATCACTGTGCCCAGTGCTGCAAATAGGTGAGGATAGCTACAGGAGGCTCCCAGCTTCCAGCAGACTACAGAAACATTTAAGAAGTTCTGTCACTTATTCCTGATGAAACGGTTCTTTGAGCTTTTGTTCCACCTAAACAAAGGAGGGGCAGTGCCCTTTTTCAGCAGGTGCTGCAGGGAGGCCGATGTTACTGCCAGTCAACAAAAGCAGTGATTTTCACAGAATAGAGTCTAAGGCCKCTTGCTGAGATTGGAGAAGTGGTATCCTTGCTAGCAAGTGTGTGCTGGGGAAAAATATGCACTGCCAAGTAGCTGCTGGAGGAGCTCAGTGGACTGCACAACACTGAAGACATTTTTAAGGAGGTTGGATCTTCCTTACAATAYTGCAGCTACAACAGCCTACATGCTCAGCTGTACTGAAGAAGGCRCAGGCAGTCTGTGCTCTCTGAGCTGGGAAATGGAGACTATGATAATGAAAAAGTCTGGCAGCTTTTGACTCCTGTCACAAGGAAAAAGTCTACCTAAACTAATTCTTGTACGAGAATCTATACAGCAATGTATATGAAACTGCAGAAGAGTTTCAGTGTCCTGGTAGCAGATAAGGGGCTGGAAGCTGTGTTCAAGGATGCACCCAAGCAGGCTGGGTCTGAATTGTACAGCAGCACAGAGAGCAAAATGAATGAGTGACAGCARTAGGAGACTCCAGGGAATGGAGGCTGATCTAACCTATTTTTTGAAAGATTTACTGCTCAGATCTGGGATGCTGTGARCAGACTGAGAAGGTTCTTGATTCTCCTCCATGTAAGCATCAACTTTACTGCCAGGAGAGGCCAGCTGAACAGCAAGTGTCAACATGAGACACTGGGTCTGAGGATCAAGGGCATGGGGACCCAGGTGGTTTTCTCCACAATGCTGCAGGTGAGGGGGAAGGTTTGAGGAGCAGAGAGGAAGAGTGGGAAGTTTCTGCAGGCCAGCAACTAGCCACACATTTTGTAGTCATGTCAAAAGTTTTGTTTTTATGACCAAGGCACCGTCATTGATGATCRAGAGAGCAGAGTTAAGAAGAGGTGGGATTGAACTGACCAAATGGGAAAAAAACTTTTGTCAATTGGCTGGTTAGACTGTTTAGAACAGCTTTAAACTAGGAGTGATGGGAGTGGGACATGGCGATCTGCTATCATATAAGAAAGTGGTAGAATACTGGGAAAAGCAAAGCATTCTTAGCTCTTTTTAATTTTTCCTCTGTGTTCCCATTCTTCTCCCACTGAGATTATGCCTACATTCTTTTTTTTGTATTTTATAACTTATTCTGTTCCTCAGTTGAAAATGGACAAGATAATCAATCTTACAAGGTAGAAAATTAAGTATGGTCAGTTCTAACTAAATCTACTATTGTGTTGGTATCGAGAAGTGTGTTTGGGTCTGATTTTCTACAGTGTTCTCAGTCACTTACTGTTTTCTCAACAGTTCACTATGTTTATATATCCCTAAGTCAATCATTTCTCTTCCCCAGTTTATATAAAAATTCGACTATAAAACAAAAGCAGAGCATCAACACTTTCTTTTCTCTTTTTCATGACACTTTTCTGACTGAAAGACCTAATACTTTGTCATTGATTTTTTTTTCCCTGTATTCTGTATTGGAGACAGTCAGCATCCATAACAAAAAGTTTGAGTCCAGAGGCTTGGGTAACCAAATTTTAAACTGCAACATGGCAACRGAGAAACTTTCATAGAACAAAGTAATTTGCCTCCCAAAGATGATGGCAYGATGAGAGGAAAGGTTTTATTTCTTTTTATTCCTGGAATTGGAAATTGGAAATTTCTGGTAAAGCCTCCTTTGTTCTGTGATAAACATAAAATAACACAGAAATGTAGCATATATAAGTGTTACAAGTACCAAAAAAACCCCATCAAAACCAAGGAAAAACTTCACCTATTAAACTTCTGTCCTATGACATTTCTCATTTCCTCTTGTAATCATGCTGAAGTGCACTTTTAGTTATCATTGCTTAATTACAGAATATGTATTAATCTTTCAGTTATAAACAAATATTTAACTGCATAATTTGCTTATTTTTGCTAAAGAACTTGCTCAAGTTTTTGCATTATAAAACTTACAGCTAAAACACAGTCTAGGGATACAAATGCACTCTTTTTTTTTGTTTTTCCTTAACTCTTGCTTTTACAAGAAATCAGAAACATCTGCATTTAAATCTCTATATGTTCTCCAGTCACCTGGCATCTACAGAGATTTTGGTGTTAATTTCATGTATTTAGTTATTAAGATTCTGATCATAATGTGAGTACACACATTAATGAACACTAGAAATCACCTTAAGAATGAAAAACACCTTGGTTTTAGAACATTATTCAACAAAAGCCTGCRAACTCTCATCATCATTTGCACATCCCAGTCATTCAGAAGCACAGCTATGGAAAACCAGGCTTCACTAGGTTACTGTGTGCATACCATGTGCTGTTAACTGTAGACATAGTTCYGGTAACTTCCTCGTAATGAAAAGGATTTATTTTTACCTTCCTGCAAAACTGATGTTGATTTCTGGATGCTCACATTCATATCWGAATATACTTTCCTTTTATTGGCAACTTTCATTGGTTAAATGTACCATTWTAACACCATATCTAAATTATTCTTTTGTCGTTTTGCTAACCAAATACCACCCCTTCTGATTGCATGTAAATCTCCAGAAGCATTCTATTGTCACTGYCACATTTTAAAGAAAATATTTATCTCCCTTTCAGTATATTTTTACTTTCATAACCTAACTCTCAAAACCTAGCCTCAATAAAAAATAAACTTGCCATAATTATTGGCATTTGACATTGTGTACTTAGAAGCACTTTGATTACTAAAGTAGCAACATCTCAAATAAAAATATTCCWGCTGCTAAAAGCTTTAGATAGCAATCATTTGTGCAGTTCTTGTCAGTCTAATGTCCACCCTTGAATTTAAAACTGTCTCATTTCATTTTCATAGCTTTAAGTCTTACAGATATGAACTGGGTGGCAGGCACCTGCTATAAATAATAAATTTTATTTACTTTTAATAAGATTTTRGCAAGGACTAGGAGGCAGATCTCATTCCAGCTTACTCTTCTGTCAGATAATTGAAAGAAAAAAGGCATAATTTAATTTGTCATGTTTTTCATATCAGATTTATTTATATGTATTAGACTCTCACCTCCATGAAACTTCTTTCACCCCTGTGGTGTTGTAGATAATAGCTCTGTGTGGAATGATTTCAACATTTGGCCAATATATTTTTAACAATAAAAAAGACCTATTGTTCATCATTATGATGATGAACTTTAATTTAATACTACTTTAATTGCACAATGTAAGCTGTTCATCCTCACTGCTGTACCCTGTTCAGTCATATTCTGCRGTGGTCTCCCCCTCAGCCTGAGRGTCCTCTCCAGGCTGGCCCAACTGTGGGTAGACACCATGGCAGATTTGTCCTTCACGGATTGGATTCAGTTATTTCAGAGGAGAAATAGAAGCAAAGCCGCAGTTGCCGGACTAAAAAGGAGGGTTAACTATAGGCTTTATTGGARCTCAGTGAGGTCCAACTACACCCAACAAGAACCAACCCAGGAGAGCCCCGAACAGGCATGTGCACGGGGTTATAAACTAGGGAGGGGAAAGGGGAGGAGCATGTGGAATGTCCAATAAGGGACAACTGGGGCATAGTGCTTAACAAGATYGACAATACAACTATCCAACTGGAAAACACAAGGGGAGGAGCATGAACCCCACGGCCAGTCACTCGACGCCCAGCCTGGAACTTTCCAGAAGGAAAGGGGTGGTCTAGAGTGATTGACAGGGAGTTCTAGGGAGGGGTTAMGAGGCTGAGGCACCACCTGAGAGGCTGTTCCAGGGAGGGGTTAACCTGAATGGCGGACCAGGGCAAACCAATGTAGGACTAACATAAAGGAACTGGAACAAACCACAACAATAGAACCAGGGGGTAATAACATAACCCCAACAATATTGCAACTATTGCTTTACATTTTTATTTCTTAGAGACTTTGAAGATATTGTGTCAGCAATTTGAAGACTGTGAAAAGTAAAGTAAATAATGAGTTTAATCATTGAAGGAAATTCATCTTCCTCCATACTAAGGGTGGAATTAATCTGCTTAAGAATAAACATCTGGTGTGCTTTAATATTCCTTAAGTTGTGCTATTTAACCATGTATTGCTCTTCTAGATGAGCACATGTCTCTGGGTCCTTCATCATATTTGACAGCCTTTGCAGCTGTCTCTCATTCCTGAAAGCATCTTGATGAAGGAGTGACAATGTTTGGAGAACTCAGCTGTAGATTAAGGTATGCACAACTTAATGGGTACGCTGGATATTTTATTTTGCATACACCACTTTACAATCTGTATTAGTAGAAAACCAAAAGAATAATTAGATAATATGCCATTTGTTATTGTCCAACACTGGAAAAACAGATATTAAAAGAAGAAAAAATAATAGAAAGAAAAAAAAAAAGGCCAATGTCCTAAAGCGGGTTAGTGGTATGTGCTGATTTAACTCTCTAAAGGAAACATTTCCTGATTAATTTATCCTTATTATGCATAGCAGCTTATTCTCTATGAACGGAATAAAAACAAACTCAGAAGTTCTTATGGTAAATTTCTGTAAAAAAAAAGAATTGAAAAATTTGTTTTTTGAGAAAAATTTGGTAGAACATTCCCTCCAAAGAAGTCTGGGATAAAACCAGTTAATCCTCTCCTACACAGAGAACTCCTATCTGGAACTTCAAGAATGAAAAGAACCTGTAATCCTGACAAGACTCTAAGGGCCAGAGGAACTCTTTGCTAATTTTCAAGTCTTTAAGGTTAWTTAACAGTCTGTGAACATGTGTGAAATTTATGACAAAAGCATTGCTGTGACACACCAAATCACAATGCTCTTAAATCTAATTTGTAAGTAATTTAAACATATGGTTGTATTATAAGAATATTATTTGATCCTCAAATATTTTTTTAAATTGGCATGCAGCTATCAGAAGCATAGACCAGATGTTCTAAACATATGAGAGCAGCAGTCGAGTCAGAACTTTTTACTCAAATGGCTTGACAATTACTATTTTGGATGGACGCTTAACTCTTATTTGGAATTTGTATTTACCCACCAAATACAATTGTCACAATTCAAAATGAAGAATTAAACTAAAATTCTTAATTAAATCACCTTGGAAATCTTTTATTTTCAGTGTAACTTCAATGGGATGAGTTATATATACTCTAAACTGATATGGGATGAGTTATATAGACTCTAAACTTATTTTACTTGTTTTACAAAGTGAAGCTTCAAACACTTTTAATTTCTTTTGCCTCTAGGACCTCAGGCTCAGAGTTCCACCATTATTTAAGACTGTAAATGTCTTAAATTGCAGTGTTAAGAATTAATGAAAGACATACTTTATCAACATATAGCTTTTCCTTTTGGGTTTCATTTTCTACATTTATTTTTAATGCAGTACTTTCATTGTTACCAGTAATCTCATACACTTTATCATAAATTTATTGCTGTTTTCTGTGTCAGTGACAACATTATTTGTTAGTTTAGTTCAAAGATGCCAGGACTTCAATTAAGCATCACTAGATGATTGATCCTCACGTTAAATGGGACTTAGTAGTGTACAGAAATAGCTTACCAAGTGTGAAGTGTCTGTATCTAACCCCTCTTTGTATTTCTTGGTAGATTAYGCTGTACTATCTTGTAGTTTATTTGTTCTGCAGGAAAGTTAGGTAAATCAATGGAACAGGTCACAAAGCATTCAATGATTATGTGTTTACATGCATACAAGTAATGGAATTTACTCACTYAGAATGCTTGTGAGGAATATTTTTTTTCTCTTATTGCTTCATTTTTTGAGAACATCATACAATTAGCTGGTTATTCTGTTAATTCCTCTATGGATATCTGAGTTATGAGATTTTTCAACTGGGAACTGGAAGGCACAATATTGCATTTTTTGATGGGTTTACTAGTACAGCCRTGTCTATGATAAAACAGTGCAGGTTTCCCATGCTTGAAACACTATAATGATTCTTAAAAGTTTAAAATACTACATAATTTATAAAGGCTTCATACTGAATTGTTTGGCAGATATGAAAGATAGGTTATGCAATCACCTCATTTTAAACAGAAAATAAAAGCAAAAATTTAGAAGAAGGAAAAAAAGAACAGACAAAGAAGAACAATCCTTTGTAAACTTCTGAAGAATATTTCATGCTGATATGTGCCAGAATAATTTGTTCTCTTCTGGAGCAGATTTTTCTCTTTACTTTTGTCTTAAATTGGAACAATGATGACAGGATAGATATTTACTTTTCTTGGTCTTTTAGAATAGGAAAGTGGTAGGCATAGGAAAATGACAGAGATAATACTGTACTTTGCACATCACTATCAGCACGATGAATGAACTGAGATTACAGGGTAATATCCTGCTTTGAATCACTGAGATAGATAGAGATACTCTATCATTATTGTTACCTTCTTTGACGTTGTTCAGTCTCAGAGAAGAGAACTACAGAAATAGTTCAAATAATGCATTAATCAAATGTGTTTTAAAAATGCATGAAATGCAATGAATGTAATTGCAACATAGTATGTTAAAGGTTCTTTTAAATTTGTAGCTTGAACTTGTTTATTTTGTCTTCTCTTTTTTTTCTGACTGTAAAAATGCCCAATTTTACAGTTGGTTTTTTTCACAGAAATGTTTATGTTTCACAGTGCAACAAGATACCTAACTAAAAATCATAACTAGAATGTTATAACATGTCTATAACATGAATAGACTAAATTATTATCAAGAAAAAAAAAAATCAAGTGTTCCAGTGTAATTTGTCATCTAATCAAATAATATTTTCATATTGTAGTACTTATAGCAAAATAAACATTAAGCATTTAATTTTATAATGTAGCTTCTTCTGATTTAAATAATTGCTTGAGGTCTTCAGTTTGTAATAATGAACAAAGAATAGTTGATAAATATCTTTCATTTATCTTAGTGAAATTCTAACTTCCCATATCTCTCGGTTTTTTTGCAAAAGACTACTGTCAGAAGTAACCAAATTCAGTTAAACATATGTCATTCTTTCTTCTGATTCTTCCAGAAAACGTTGTAGTGAAACAATTTAATGATTTGCCAAGAGAGACTGTGTTATTTCTATTCTGGGACATATTCAGAGCTCAGGTGGATAAGACCGGACATGATTTAGTTTGACCTGTTTTTTAGGAACAGGCTGAACCTGTTGAAAGCCCTCAGAGGTTCCTTCCAGTCTTCATGATTCAGATTTTTTAAACAACATTGATATTATTGTTACAGTTTATTGCGACTGATGATATTTTACAATTAAAAAACAATACTGATAACATTTACTATTCACTGACACTGTTACTAATAGTTTCTGGTTTAATAAGAATGCAGAAGAATTATGAGGAAGAAATTAAAAAATATGATCAAAAAATAAGAAAAGTAAAGCTCAAAGTTAAGCTTACCACAGGTCTAACTACTCCTTTCATTTGACATTCCTCTGATATGGCACTGTACTTTCATTTTCTTGTTTCTCATATTATTTTGTGATTGCATTTAGAAATGAGTGAAAGTTTTGAAAGTCTGTAACAGTGTACATGAATTTCTAATCCGTCTGCTGGGTCACCCTACAGAAAGTACTGAGAGGCTGGGATTTTCCCTCAGTTTGTTATATGATTATATTTGATGTTGCAGTCATGAACTTCTGAAAAATCCTGGGGTTTTTGACCCCTTTAATTCACTCTTTTAAGAAAGGGGAAAATCTTTATGTAGATTGCATTCTTGGGGGTATATGCACAAAGGTATCTTGCCATCACTCTCTTTCATAATGAGGACCTAATGCTCAGGAACACTCTCTTATTGCCATTCATAAGAAATTTATGTCATCTGTAGTAGACACATAAAACSTATTGATATAATACTAAGCTAACAMCCTGTTTAAGCTTACTTGCATTGCCATGAAAGAGTGATAATCAATAGGCTGTCTTTTTTCTTCTTCTTCTTAGCAGAGTATTGCCATTAGGGAAAATTTCAGAAAAAAATATTAGTATTGAAGACCACATAGACATCAGAGAATCGCAAAATAAACTGAGTTAGAAGAGACCCACAAAGATCACCTAGAGTAATCATTYACTTAGAAATATTTCTAAGATGTATTTCTTCCCTAAGGAAGTATAATAGAAGATTTCAGAAGCTTTTCTATAAAATTCTGTTCATTTCACAAWTGTAATTTCCTGACTGAGAGTTTTCACTGACCATAAGACTGTCTGYCTAGGAGTTGATTTATTTCAGTCCATCCTAATCTAGCCACTTCATTTTATATAAAAAAAAAAAGTACAAGTTCTCTGAACTTTACTGACATTATGGATAWAACTTACTAATAAAGATAGCTRCATAYGGATCTAGGTATTTATGTAAAGTAAGAGAACAWAAGCTAACYTAATGTTTCCTTCTATACTTTCAGGTGGTTCTTCTAAGCTCACCCTTTCCTCTCAATAAATAGAAACCTCATTTAAATGCAGTAGCCACTTCTATAATTCATGGTTTTCATTCCATGTTTTGAAGTTTTTTGATTGTGTCACTGGAGCATTAAAACTGCATTTGACATARTAAGTGGCACTTAATATATATATGACAGACATGACAGAAAATACATATACAATATGCATTYTAAATAGTGTGTTCAGTCAGTAAAATGATGACATCATCATAATTGCATTTCCTATTTTCTTCTGAAAATTGACATTTTCTTATTGGCTTAGACAAAATATCATTTACCTGGACTCTGTAGAACCATTTAGAAACCATGCATTATTTTTTAATGTATAACATCTGAGATGGTAATACATGTAAAGAGGCTTCTGTAAAATATTACCTTTATTAAMATTGTGTCCATTGACATTCTTTGATACTTTTTACTATTAAAATTAGGTCTATTACTGAATAAATAAATATTAAATTTAGGGAAGGGTAGTTATCAGGAAAACATTTGAAAACCTATATATTTTAATACCTTCAAATGTTTATTGCTACCCATTGGTTTTAGTTACCTGTTATCAAATCTGATAGATGAAATCCTGGCTAAACCTTACATTATTTTATTTTTAATTCCTCTGGCGAGAGGAGAGGAGAGGAGAGGAGATGAGAGGAGAGGAGAGGAGAGGAGAGGAGAGGAGAGGAGAGGAGAGGGAAACGATTGGCTTCCTTCATTTGGTGCCTTCTTTCATATGCAGCATAGGCAGATTCAGAAAAATATACCTTCTGTGGACACCTTGGTAATACTGTCCAAAATTTTTGCAGTATGTGCTGAGTTCAATTGGAGAAGAAAGTCTCCAAGGGAATATGTACATACCAGGGCTAGTGCTTTGTTTCCTGTGCATTCACAGCCTTTTGTGTTGTGCATATTTTTGGCAAGAGATTTTTTTAGTTTATCAGTAGATGTGTCTGTAGACATCAAGAAAATTGTTTTCTTCAGCAAATTAGCAAAGACCAAACTTTGAAGAAATACTCCAATGCAACTCTGGTTCTACAGAGTAACAAAGTTTTTTTGGAAACACTGCCA
>CADDXX010000079.1:1060301-1090169 GCA_902810485.1 Alauda arvensis | reverse complement strand
CCCTTCCCTTCCCTTCCCTTCCCTTCCCTTCCCTTCCCTTCCCTTCCCTTCCCTTTTTCTAGTATTTCAAATAATTCAGTATTGCAACTCTCCAAATAAACAACAGTAGATCCTTACAATGATATAAGAAAAATTATGAGCTCTCCTGAGAGATCTCTTGATTATGAGATTATGAGATCTCCTGCCTCCAAGGAAAAAGGTTTCTCATAAATCTACTCACTAAAATGAAGGTTTATGGAGTAAATGACAGATTGTGTAGTGACTAAAGCTTATATGATATAAACACTGATGTTCTCGTACCCATGGAAATTCAAAATTGCTTGAATCCCTTTAAAGTCTTGATTTTGTTAGGCAGTGATTCTTTATGTACTGTTAGCCTGAAGTGCACCTTTCATGTCAGACAATTGCCTGTGATCCAAAAGATTGTGTGTCAGAGTTAACATGGGAACATCATACCTGAGTTTCTGTTCCAGGYAGAGAGGGCTAAATTTGATTGCTTACATGCATATCAGACTCTTATATAATCTAAAAACCCCTGAGTTAATTTGCTGTCAGTGTGAATGTTGTTCAAGAAAACCACTAAACTGTAGCACTATGTGCCATGTGCTGCTTTTTCTTGAGCACCTCCAGGGATGGTGACTCTACCACCTCCCTAGGCAGCCCATTCCAAYGTTTAACCACCCCCTCAGTAAAGAAATTCTTCTTGATGAACCTCCTCTGCTGCAGCATGAGGCCATTTCCTCTTGTCCTGTCACTATTTTCCTGGGAGAAGAGGCCAAGGTTTTGGAGCGGGAACAGTGAGATAACRATCAGATCACATTCAGTCAACACATGTACTGTTAGATGCCCAAACTGAGGTAACTAGATTAAGTTGCACAATTTCATTAACTAGAAATGGAGCCTGAACATGCATCTCATGTACAGATGCGTATTTAMAACAAAGGCATCTGCAAATAGAGCTGAATTCTTTCCTCTTTGAAAGCAGGCTTTATTTGCCTGTTCTTGGGCATTAACAATCAATCAAGGTGTTCAAGTACATTCTAAATTAAGGACTTACTGTTCTTATTTTCTAAGACAATCTAATTTTTTTTTTTTGCTATGGCTTCTGATCTAGTGTTCTTTTTTTTGGCTGATGATACCCTTCTAGAATATAAGATTTTCAATGTGATGTCAGGGCACAGAAGGGTCCAGCAGCATCCTTGGGATCAGGGCACTGCAGCACTGCAGGAAGCCCAAAGTCAGTCAAGTGCTAGACCTGAATAACACACAGACATAAAGAGAGGAAATGTATTTGCAACACCGGAAATGCTCAGAGACAGAGGCTACATTCTGAATAAAAATTAAATCCTTTTTGTATCATGGAGGCATTGGTGGACTAAAAACAACACCACTTTGAGCAGGCAAAAGATGTGTTAATTTGATYATGATTTGATTATGAAGTTTTTTGTTCTTTCAAACAAAAGTTTATTTTCCCAGACTGTTTTTGTCTTTTCCCAGAYTGTTTTTCACCTTTTCAGATSTTAAATTGTCATTGMAGTTCTATGTTTTAGCACTTATTGGTGGTTTCTCAGGATGTCTCTGGTTTCCAGGTGCTCAGCTGTCCTTCAAAGAGGCCAGATGCATTTTTTGAGGGTGCTTCTGGTTCCCAGACCTAATTCTCAGGCTGGCAGGTGTTTTCTCCCATTTGGTAGTTTTCTCTTTCTAACCAAGTCTTTATAACTTTTCACATCACCAGGGTGATAAATGTTTCATGTTAATGAAATTCCTCTGTTCTCATCCATTTTAATCAAAATTAAACCATTCCACATTCAAATGGGTCTCTCACAGAACTTATATGCTTTATCTACAGTTGTGAGATCTAGCTATACAGAGAAAATCCACTCCTTGTCCTTAGCACTTATAATTCATAAGATTGTTGATTTGTTACTGAATTTAGGAGATCTTTAGTTAACTTCTCAGATTATTCTTGAATTATTATCTACAGCATTTCCAATTTCTATTGCAGTCCCACAATATAATATTTCTGTTGAGTTTGTCTTTAATGATGAGAGAAATCTTTAACTATCTCATTATTCTGGTCTCATAATTAGGAATTACAATGTTATAGTTCTGCTTTCTTTTCTATGAACTTCAGTTTGTATATTCCCATAACACCCAATGTTTAATATTTAAACCTGGTTGATGAATAAAATAGCAATCTTCCAGAGATCATCAATAAACTTGAATTCGGAAAGCAAAACTCAGATTTAATCAAATTTGCATTTAAATTAATACGTTGTCTTTTCTTACACTCTTGAAGTCAAGGGTAAAACTACTGTTTATTTCAGTGTTGTTAGAATTGTTCTCCAAGTGAAAACACATATCAGGAAAGCAAAACTAAAGAAATACTTTTGGGGATAGTATTCTGGCTGATGTTGGCAGAATAATTCTATCAACAATAAGTTTATATTAGCAATTAGTAGTTAGAAGACAATAGGAGTTTCCATTAYTTATTTATATTGCTATATTGATATAAACTCTCCATATMTTCCAAAGTAAATGTTTGGAAGAAAAATTCAGTTATCATCATGAATTAGATATATTKTGTGTGGGAATTATAATAAAAACAGGTAGAAAAAAACCCTCTCAATTATTAAAATTGTTAAATTCTGGAACATGAATAGGAAATAAACATAGAAGAGCTGTGTTTTGATATTTTAATATATCTCAACTTTACAGTCCAGGTACTTTAAAACTGCTTGCAGGATTTGTACTGGTGTATTGAAATATTTCTCTCAAACATATTTAATGAATGCATAGTTTAATAACATTTTAGCCCACAAAGTSCTCTTTACTGTATTCTTATGTCAAAACTTTCGCAAAACCTCTAAAATCAAAATCCACTTTGAATTAAAACTGAGTACTTTTTGATTATTTAAACAAGGGAAATAACCTATCCAAARTATATACATCTAAAGCAGAGATCTGTCTCATCCATGAAGATAGTAACCCACCAAGCAGATTACAGTTGTTTGGTTGTTATGAAATCAAACATAAGCACAGTAATAAGCCATAAATGTACATGTACTTGTCTCTTCTTTCTTTGTTGTCTCTGACTGGAACTATGGGGCAGGAATTGTTTCAAAATCCAAATGTCTTGGGGATGTGTACATTAAATTACASAGATCCTGAGAGAATTTTCTGRAAGTAAAAATGAATRTAACCAATTAAGGACAGATTATGTTACCAAAAAGGGAACCTGTAATCTTTTTACACAATTGGAAAACAGGGCTGAGYGAGGTTACKGGTGAGAAACCTAATGTTTCCCCCTGTGCAATGCACGCAGTATCGCACAGTGTGCAACACAGACAACACTGTGCAGTTTTCTCTGTTATTTCACAACAGGGGCAGCTGCACTTCTAACTTATCTGGGGAGGTAAGATTTTTGCTCTTCTRTACAGATGGATCAAGACTTCATCTCTAGGGGATACTGCTATGACAAAGATATTCTTGAACCTGAATAACTGATTTGAAGTTTAAAATATTCCATAAATCATARCAAATATTCTAGAAAACATGTGATTTCTGACTCCCCTTCAATAAAGACTGCAAGGGCAGGCTTCTCATATGTCAGGCCTTGGGTTTCTCTAAAGTGATATATGCCTCAACTTGGCTTTCTTTCTGCTTAACAGTGGCACTTAAATGCAATGAGTCATCCCAATTTTCCCAGTACTCCACTGTTTGGAAATGAAGTTAGCACTGAGAAATAAAGATTTATATAATAAAAATCTTATTTTGGCTTTCTAATACACAATTGCTGTGCTTTTATGTCCAGATTCACCATAGAAACAGACATCCAGAAAGCTCTAAAATCAAACAGAATGTGATGGATATTGTTGAATTCAAAGTGAGTCCAACCTTGGATATCACAGAGCTGTTGGATACGATAGAGACAGCTCTGGCACAAAGTACACTCTGTGGGCAAATACAAATTTTGTGTCAGTATGGGAATACTAAATGCACTTTGGAGGGATAATTTACTCAGAATTCTGMTATTGGAGTTTCTGAAATGAGAAAGAAAAGACAAAGATTTTTCTTTTTTTTTTTAAAGGAAATTATTGGGATCGATTAACTTGTTAGATTCATCTTATTAGGGGTCTCTCCAACAAGAAGACATTTAAACTGCCTTCTTGTAAGTTCCRAGACAGCACTCAAGCCATCAAATTCTCTTATCATTGATTGAAAGAATACATTTATTTTATAATTTGACGTGAAACACTGAAAATGCAAAAACTAAAGAAACTGAGGCAGAAGATACTCTAAAGCTACAGTTTTGTAAGCCTTCCCTCAAMAAACCCCTCAGTACTAGAATGAAAACAGATTCCTCTTTACTATACCCTCTCAGATCTAGTCTTTCACACACAGAAATGATGGAGAGTCTTGTAGATTGTTGAGGGGCACTCCCCCAGCATTTTGTTGGGCTTATCTCTGAAGGCAAATTTTATTACTGGCTGTAGGCACCCACTCCTCCCTTTGCAAGATCATGCACTCTTAGGCTTTTTATCTG
The DNA here is from genome assembly GCA_902810485.1 of Alauda arvensis. Lineage (NCBI taxonomy): Eukaryota > Metazoa > Chordata > Aves > Passeriformes > Alaudidae > Alauda > Alauda arvensis. The sequence continues at coordinate 1,085,623 of CADDXX010000079.1, read as the reverse complement.
ACCTCAAGCCTTCCTTTTTTTTCCTTTTTATTTTTTCCTACTTTGGATCTATCTTCCCCTTCTTGTTTCTTCCTTGTTGATCTCAATGTCTGCTACAAACATACCCAAATCTGGAGTTTCAATTGTTGTTGCTAAGATATTTTTATCTGATAATACTGACAAAACTATCTGGGGGCCCAGAAATTATCAAATTCATACTTGCACCACTTTTTTTTACCTTAGACACTTGTAGAAACAGCATTCTTCTTTAAATTTGATTCCTCTGCCTATTTCTATTTAATTATAGTTACAAATTTTCTAATTTTCACACTGTCTGCATACCAGAGCAACAGTGTGACATTGCGGATACTGACAGGCTGGTCAGAGAGCATTTCCAAGCATCAGACAGCAGCAGGGCCTGTGAGAAATAAARCTTTGCCAGGCATTTGCTCTGGAAAGAATCATAAACAATCTCCTGCACCTGTTGTTGGTTCAAGATGTCTACAAGAGGTGTAGTTTAATTACCCAGTGATGGTGAGGGGTGTTATTAAAGGACCAATCATGTCCAGCTGCTTTTCCGCTGTCTATATAAAGTCTGCTTTCTGAATAAAGCTCAGCTTTCATGCCCTCCAAGCACTGCAGTCTGTGTTGCTTCATTCAGCTGCCCCTAATATGATAGCAACATGGCATGTTTTCCAGCTTCTGCTTCTGTGCTCATACAAAATTCTTACTCTGGAATTAAGTGCTTTCCTGGCTCTCTGTAGATGTCTTAGCTAGTTCAGAATGCTTTACAAAAATACAAAACAAATGAGCAGTTTCTGTAGGAATTAATACATCTAAATAATCATTTTGACTATATGAAAAATATCCTTACCAGTATGTTGCTGATAAGGTCTCCTTTTCTTACCATCTTTATCCCCCTGGGAGCATAAATAATTTCTACCTCAACCAACACAAATCTTGCTCCAAGGCAGTTAGGATTAAGCAGGAAGGTAAGACAACTGTTTCTCTGCCCCTCGYTTTTATTTTCCAAGTTATAGCCAGTCATTTAAAAATTAAGACTGTCTTTTGGGTACAGGCCTGTGCAAGTTCAGGAAGGGATTACTCAAGGCYAAGTGATGTCATTAGTTGGCTACTGTGTCCTTGAGAAAAAGTGGGCTGCTGCTTAAAACTAAGTCYTGTACTTTGCCTTAATTAAATTCATAGGTGTGGTATACCACAGCAGTTACTCTGCATCTTTAGTATGATTTTTAACTCAGATTTTGCGTATACCTCCCTTCTTTTTAATTTTTTTCCTTTAACAACTTAACAATTAAATATACAGTTGAACTAGAAAAAAAATATTTTACATTGTATTGCTTTGAAAAGTATTTCTTTGAGAATGAAAAAATAAACAGCCTCATTCTGTACTGTTMTAAAAAAGCTGCAGAAAAATGTTTTCTGCTTTTAAAATATTTTCTGACTTACTCTTCTACAAGACAGCTTCTGCAGCATTATTGATTCTTTAAGATGTAAAGAGAAAATCCACTGCCTTGATTTCCACAAAATATGTGAGTTTATTTATCCTTGCACCTTGAAGATAAAAGCAAAATATGGAACTTGGAGTAGTCCATATAACCGTGTTTAAAATATAAAATACACTAGCCTTATATTTCTATATATATCTTGTCTCATAAAAGCATAGGTAGATTTCTGAGAAAATGTAGTTGCCATGGGAAACAAAAAGACAGACTTATGCTTTTTTTGTTTGCCAGGGAGTTTCTGGTGCCTGGAGGTGCACTGCTTAGTTAAGAGCAACTCTAAGATACCGTGGTTTCAAGAGCAGAATGCCGTGTTTTGATCTCAGAATTCATGTGAAGATCCCATCTTTTCCCAGAGGTAGTCTAAATGAAAGCAAAGAAATAGCTTAGTAATTGACTCTAATTAKGAAATTTTACTGTGCGCCTGAAAACAATGACCAGCCTTACCCTGAGGAAGGGAAAGTAAATGACAAATATCTGAAGGAAAAAACCAAACAACATTATTGATCACAAATGATGTTGAAAGAATAATGAAAGAATCTAAATCATATCATGAAATTAGCATTATTGCWTATCAATGTACCATAATGAGCTTAAGAAAGATAATTGTTAGGAGTATCACTTGAGAAAAAAAGTATTTTAAATCACTTATTCCATTYGGTTTAGAAGCATGTGCTGCAAATAGAGGGAAAAATGAAAAGCATTCTATCATAACTCCGACCTTTGATCCTTCTAAGAGGTTCTGTATGTTTCCATTTTTTTTCTGTTTCCAACGTCATTGAGCTTTCCTTTAGTCTGAATCTGTTCCTAATAAAAGAACATCACTTCTGTGACAGCTATCAAATCATTCTGTAAYATTACTGCACTCTGTTCTTCTTTTGTTAGAAGAAGCAAAACTCCAGTGRAAATTTTGCAGTTACAGTGTATTTAGTTTTCATCATTTTCTTTGTCATCACCTTGAGCCTCTTCAGTGCTTCCCTCTTCAGTCTCTCTTTGGAAAGAAAGTCAGATGGGGAAATGACAATTAAGGCATACTGAAATATAGAAATTGTTTGTTGGGTGCAGTTTTCATTATTGTGAAACAGCTTGCTGCAACTCTGTCTTATTAGGAATKCAAGCTTATCTGTCAGAGTATTGAAATGATTTGTGCAAAGTTGGTGCCTTGAAAGATTGCAATAACAGATTGTCAATTTTGTGTAAGGTAGAATTTCAAATAGTGCCTTAGATGAAAAAGGGTTATGAAGTAAGGGTATCAAAGTGAAGCTGACACTTTATTTTTTCCTCTTACATTACTTTCTAATGTACTTTCAAATCAAGGAATGGGAAAATTGTATAAATGGCTCCATCAAGTAAGTGAACTCAGTCCTTATTGGTAAAAATTGTTTCCTATAAAACCCCTGAAGTTTCTCAATTTTCTTTAGAAAACAATTTCCCAAATAAGTGAAATTTACCTAATGAAATGTAACAGATGAACACTGGAAAAATCAAAGAAATAAATAATTTTGCAGACTGTTTACAGAAACCTCTTTATAGAATCTCACCTTTCTTTTGTCCTTTTGTTCTGTCTTTTATCTTTTAGTTTGTTTAATAAAAAAAATCATTAACATATATCTCATCTGGTTGGAATTTGAGAAACCTTTTTGAAAGCAGCTGTTAAAAGTGTACAAAAYAATGTTAAGACACTTCATAATAAAAACATATGAAAAATCCCTATTTCTGAAATCTTAGGCTAGACTGACAACTTGCAACCTAATTTAACTATAGGTGGAATATAGCTGCCTCAATGTATTGGGCCCACAAAGCTCAAGACATCTTTGTGGCTGTARTCCAGGGTTTACCATTGCTTAAATTTGGGTTCAACATTGTTTTGGTGAGATCTTCATTTATTTATTTCAATAGACATTGAAGACCAAGTTACAGGCACACTCAAACTATACCGAGGCGATTGTGCATAAGAAGACTTGGTGAGTTAAATTAGAAACGTGATTGGAAAACCAAGTACTGGAATCCTTTATTCAGAAYAACTTTACTCCTTGTACCAAGTTTCAAGGGAATTCTCTCAGTTTGCAATTGCCTTTCAGCACAATCTGAACTTAATCTGTAACAAAAAAATGACCCAGGGCAAGTACTTGAGCTTAAAATCAGAATCCAGAGCAGCTGGAGTTATCTGTACTTCTCTTAGYCCTTTCTTACCCTGCTGCTTCCCAACAGCCTGATCCAAGGTCACCATCCTGCACCCTGCCAGCATGGGACCRGAGGATGCACTTGGGTCCCTGATGRAAAGTCTCTAGCTTTGTCCCAAAACCAAAGGAAGGAGACCCTGCTTGATTTCATATATTTAAGAGTGCAGTTGCAACATCATATATAAACAAATGCATKAATAGATAAAAAGGGATCTCTTACTGCTCTTTTGCCTACCTCTCTGCTTAAATAAATTTTATTGCTTGGTGGTCTGAAGTGAGATAAATTATTCTTTATATTTCACCAGTCAGAAGCAATTCTGTAAATGACTAAGCAATTCTAAGGAGAGGGGAAAAAAGGTTAGTATTTTTCCATATTCTAAAGCCCTGTTTAAAGCTTTTCTTTATTATAAAATATGGATATATTACAAATGAGATGCCTATAAGATACAGCATAATACACTTTACACAGAAAGGARATACAGAAGAAGGTTCCAGAATACATGCAAAAAATTGAAGGAGAAACATTTAGGGAAGAAGGTTGAGGACTACATGATACTGTTCAATTTGATAAATGCATCATACATAGAAATATCACTCAAATCTTTACTRAATACCTCACCTTTTCTCGGAAATACTTGGTTTAGAATGAACAACAAAAAAGAAAACAAAAAGGTCAGCTATAAAAATAGGAAAAAAAGCCACATTATATATTGTATATCAAATATAAACTGTGAAGGGATGTAGCAATACCATCTGCAAAAACACCAGGAAAAAAAATCTAAAAAATAGCAGGTACATCTGACTAAAATTCTTTTACCATTTTTGAAAATATGTCTTCAATTGTAAAATATTTTAATGAAAAAAATAAGAGCTGATAAATTATCTCTAGAAGTTTTATTATAGGAGTAGAAGAAGAGAAAGAGAACTTTCTCCAATTTTTTGTATTTTTCCTTTTGTTTTTTCTTCCATGGCAGAAACATTACCTCTAAATTCTTTCTTGCAAACATACTCCGATTCTCATAATCTCTATGAAGAGCTGAGTGTACAATTAACCACCAAAGGAAAACATTGGAAAGCTATAGAAATCTTAGCTACAAAATGTTATAGCTGCTGAAATTTTCTGCYGAGTTTTGCAATCAGATAACTTAACAGGTTAAATATTAACCCAGGGCTGTGATACCTGGAAACAGATTCTTTCTCAGAAAATATTTSTGTAAAGTAAAATGAAAAAGCTGGGAAGGTATTCCTGGAAATTTTATACACTCATCTTTCTGTTGGCTTCTGTCAGAGAAAGATAAAAAACTAGAGGGATCTTCAGATGAAGTAACAGGCTAATCTTCTGTTATTTGGTTGGTTTTTGTTTGTTTGTTTGTTTGTTTTGTTTGTTTGTTTTGTTGTTTGTTTGTTTTCCCAGAGAATAACTGTTTTTCAAAATCCATTCTCTGTTTTACTTATGAGTCAGCAGTCAGTGCTAAATTGTAATCTACCTCTTGCTTGGTCCTTAGTCAGAATCCGTTGTGATTTAAGCCTGACCTTTAACTAAGCCCCACTAAGCCCCTGCCTCTGGGTAACCTCCCTGATGAGATGGAGAAGAGAACTGGGTGAGTAAAAGTAGAAAAATTGTCAGTTGAGACAAAAGATTTTAGTAGCAAAAGCTGTGCACACAGGCAGGCAAACAGGGAATTCATCCACCACTTCCCATGGGCAGGCAAGTGTTCAGACATCCCCAGGAAAGCAGGGCTCCRTCATGTGAAATGGTTATTTGGGAAAACCAACACCAATATTCCAAACACCYTCTCCCTACCTCCTTCTTCCCCTCAGCTTTGCAGAAGTCATTTCTGACCACAACACCGTATGGTCTGAGATATCCCTTTCGTCACTTGTGGTCAGCTGTCCTGGCTGTGYCTCCTCCCATCTTCTTGTCCTRCCCCATACTCCTTATTATTGCCAGKAGAKGAGTGGTCTTTGAAGCATYTGGAATGGCTATTGTCAGATGCCAGAGTACTAAATGMCACTATGCTARGCTAAGGTCATKCTGATTTCTCACTCTTAAATGCAGATCTGGAAGCTAGAATGAGAAATTTYTTCTACAGTTGTGCCTATCTAAGGTAGTCTTGGCCTTTTGTAGATCCACAGCAAAAAAAAAAGTAAGAAAATGGCATGTACTGACCTTCTCATGCCAGTTTACAGCATAGCAGAGAGGGGTGTAGTGACAAAAACAATACCAGAAAACAGAGTAAAACCCTCCTCATGTTCTTCTGTCAAACATTCAGAAATGTACTGAACATTAGACAGCAAACAATAAAACGTGAAATCTTAAAGAKGTCTCACTTCTACCTTTAATGAAAATTTTCTGTGACCAGAAATGAGTTTAAGTTTTACAGGTTTCCTTTCTGGTTGAATSTAGAATATTATCTCTACCTGTAAACTTTTTCCTATGTTGACAATAAGCTTCAGACTTTCTACACCTATGTCTGCAACATTACTCCTTTTATAAGTTTTAAGCAAATATATTTTTGCATGATACTTTCAAGAGCACATTATATTGTACCCAGGGCAAATTCTCAATGAAGAAAAATACATGCAACTCCAATATATATAGCAACAAAAATTAATAACAGTTCCTCCACTGTTATTATTGTATTAACTGAATCAGATAAGGCAGAAAATTTATCCTGAGATTGGATTTTCTGGTGTTTGTGTTATAGTTATCCTTAAACATTCCTCTGTATTTTATTACAGAAATTTGAACTGGGATCCTCACATAATCAAATTGAGACCAATTTTAAATCAGGAAGGGAATAATGAAGACTTTAGTGATTTATGGGTAATTGTTTAACTCATCAATAGTTGTTTTRTATATAAACCCAAAATATTCTTTTGGCTTGAAGCGTATGGTCTTAGACTTTATAAGGATCACAAAATTATAAAGTAACAAAAAAAAAAGAATTAATAATAATTTTAAAAGACCCTAAAGTATAGTAGAGCTAAACCTGAATAAAGATTAAAAATCACTAATTTATAATATGTTGGAAATTGTCATTTATTATATAGTGAGTATTTTACATTCATCCTACTTACTGAAACCATTTCTATGAATTATGATCATTTGTGGGTCCAGATGCTGGCACAATATTTACGGTTTTGTGATTCAGAAAAAAAGAAACAAATGCTAGTAAGTAAAAATARGAAAACAGGATGTGTTCTTAAGATATTATAAGCAAAAGACAAGTTGCCTTTAAAAATATGTGAATATTTTAAAAACTTGGAGATGGCCTCTGAAATTGCAGTATCTTTTGAAGAAAGAAGATCTCAAAATCATTATRTATCTCTATAGTACAATTGTGCAGCTGCAGTAATGAAGCAATTTGTGTTTCTAAATGAATAAAAATAATATAAACTACATTTTAAAGACTAAACCAGATTCTGCTATAAATAGATTAAATTAGCTTTAATTAAACTTCACCACCACCGAGAGAGAATTACTGTGTTCCACTTGAATACTTAGGCTTAACCAGATGCAAAYGCTGAGATTAAATGGACTCAAGTATAATACAGCATAATAAAGTTGAATAAAAAAGTAAAGAAGAAAACAAAACAAAAACGACCCCAAAGCAAAGCAGTGTTTTCTCCTTGAAGTGTAGAGTACATTTAGTGATGAAGTTATTAAGAGTACAAAACACCTTGGTTCAGTCCACAGATATTTATATTTAAGGAAAAAAAAATATTATTTCTCTAACAAATGCAGGCACTGCATGGAAAATATCACTTAAATTGTACAGATGATGAGTTTTTTCATTCTAATTTATTCTAAGAGAAAACTGAATTGAGATTTATAATCAAGGACAACAACCTTCATGTTTCAGGCTTTCTTTTGTGGATATWTTTATACCACAATACATTCTTCCCAATCTGCTTCTCTGTGCAACATTTGCCAGCCATTTGCCAGCATCCATTTTTTTTTCTAAATTTTCCTATTTTTCTAGAAGCTTTACCTTCTGCAACAATTTTTTTGGCAAAGACTTTTGAACTGCCAGTAATTAAAGTCGGGACAGCAAAGTCCTGTTTCGGTTCTCTTTTCAGACTAGACAATGTACTTAAATATGAACTTGGAATACAGGTAGTATATTTTTTTCCTGTTCCTCCTACCCCATATTYTAAGCAGAAATACTTTCATAGCTCTCACACATCTTTCCTTCCACTATTTATGCTGCAAAGTCAGAATCAAGAASTTTACTATGGTATTTATAAAAGGTTTGTTAGTATGTGAACAATTGTGATGACAGAAATAGATTGTAARCCTAATGTCATGGACAGAATAAACCTGCAAATATGAAAAAAGCTAAAATAAATTAATATTGTTGGTGATGCTTAGTTTTTGCCTTTGTCAGCTCTCAAATTTCTCCCTGCTCTGAGAAATATGATAAAATAGTAATGCATGCAGTCATGAAAATCCACATTCACAAAGGCATTAAAAAATCTTTAGGCAGTGAATCTAGGTCTAAATAATTTGCTGTCCTGTAATAATTGATAGCATATTGCTATATTAAAAACAAAAAACAAATAAACAAACAAATCATCAAAAAACCCCAAAAAAACTTCAGATCCTCTTCAGCACTGCCTTAAAACTCTGAGAGTGTCAGCCTGTTTCCTAAACTCTTTTCCTGCTTCAGAAAGGATTCTTCTAGCGTAACTGAGAAACAATAGAGTGAAATGTTATTAAAATATGGAAGTCAGTGATTATTGGAAGAGTTTCTGTTTATCAGTATTAAAGCACTGCTAATCCAAAAGACAAATGTTCTCAGTGTGTGTTAGCCAGATAAGAATTTTGTATAATTAGTGCTCTTAGGATTAACGCAGGAGGCCTAGAGGTACGCTATGCACATACACATATGTGCACAAGCTTCCTAAGCAAGCAAACAGAAATCAGCCTGAATCTATAAAGACAGAGAGAGGGAGAAAAGGCAGTAAAATGAAAGAAAGGAGGAAGATTTAACTTGCTGTAATTAAGGCAATTTAAAACCACTTTTGATTTTGTAATTAACATTATGTATCTTTACAGGTTAAAAACCCAAGGTCTTTTTTTTTTTTGTCAAGGGATATTCCCATTACTTCTCGTACATAAAAATTCTTTACACATCTAGCATTGTTCATCTTAATAGAACTTATACCACTCTTTGCATTCATCCTTGGTTCTTAGCAGCTGCAGAAACAGGAAGAGTTCAAGGTAAGTCAGTGATAATTAGATCCAAGTTATTGGCATGATTATACTGGATACAAATTGCTATATTTTTCTTCATTAAATATGATAAAATATTTATGTCTTTTCAGGATAGCATTTTAGGTTGCCTGAAACATGTTCAGCATGGCTCATTTACAATTATTTTTATCATGTTCTCAGTTACTTTTATTCTTTCGAAAATCAAGAGAATGTGTTAAAAGCAAGACTTCTGGTGGGGTTTTTTTGTTTTTGTTTTTTGTTTGCTTGCTTGTTTTATTTGGATGTTTTTTGTTGGTTAGTTCATCAGTTGGGGTTTGTTTGTTTGGGGTTGTGTTCTTTGTTTGGTTTAGTCATTTGAGGTTTTTTGTTGTTGTTGGTTGGTTGGTTGGTTGGTTGATTTTATTTATTTCAGCAGAAGAGCTTACCTTTAACTTTCTGAGCTCTTAGAAGATATTTTTAGGGATACTACAAATTTTCTGTACATTTATGAGATAAATAAAACCACTTTATTCAGTTTGTTCTGAGAAGACTGAAGTTAAAACTTTCTGAGCTCTTAGAAGATATTTTTGGGGATACTACAAATTTTCTGTACATTTATGAGATAAATAAAACCCCTTTATCCAGTTGGTTCTGAGAAGACTGAAGTTAGAATTTTATTTCCTTAAATTCAAGGACTTTACATTTTTTAAATATATGTGATCTTTTCTTAATATATACTTGTATATTTGCCTTTCAATTGATTAATAGAGCTATTTTTTTTAAATTGTGTAATGTTCTGTTCTTTGGAAATAGTTCTTTCATAGACACTTCTATTCTAGTGCCAATAGATTTGAGGGTTAATTTTTTCACCTATTTACTAATAAAAATTTCAGAATTTATTTTACTTTATTTATTTGCTAAAGAGAAAACACATATTCATAAAATATTTAAGTAAGACAATAGGAAGCCACCTGCAAGCAGCTATTTATTCCCAACATTTTTTGAAACYATCTGGTTAAGCATGTGAAGCCATTTCCTGTATTCTGCTATATTCTGCTTTATTTTCTCAAAAAAACCCAAACATTTTCATCTCATTTTCTCTAAAGCTTTGGAGTTCTGATAACAGGTGCATTTAATTATTTATATTTCACTTTTCTGCAATTCAAGAAGCTTCACTTTTGGAATAGTCTTTGTTAGAGATTAGTACAGTTTTTGACATGAACATTAGTSCTCGAGCTGCCAACAGAGCTTTTTAATCATGTTCCTTTAGCAGCAGTAGTGCACAGAGTGTCTCCTGCTGWCATGGGGACAGCTGTGGCACTGAAGTATAAGAGATAGTTTGAGGTTCTCAGTGGTTTTAACACCTTTCCCCACACCACAATGCAAATACCTCTTTTGTTGTGACATGACACACGGCTATGGCAGGACAGTCGTGTTCCCACACATCTATCCTCGTGGGCAGCCTCCAAAGCAAGRACACTCATTTTGGCTGATCCTTCTCCTRAGGATGGGTCCATGCTGACAACAGCCCTGATCATGGTGAAAAGAAAAGCTGATCTCACCAGAAGTCCAAGGACAAAAGCATGGTCTTAGAGCTTGTCCTGTGTAGCTCTGGTGTCCTGACTACATTGATACTCCCTGCCGCATTTCTGCATCCTTGGCTGACTTTTCTGTCATGTTGGTTTTATTATGTCAGATTATGATACTACTATCCATATTTGAGATCTATATGGAAAGAAACATCAAATTATTTTGCTGTTTTTTTCCAGACTGTTTGGCCTTCCTTTCAGTTTTCTTCCATGTAGTTTTCTCTCTCCCCTTTTCTTTTTCTSTCCCATCTGTCCTATAAACAGCTCTAATTTGAATACTTTAATGTCTAAACTGATAGAATTATCCAACTGGAAAATACAGAAACTGTATAAGATATTACTAATTACCTCTTTTTAAATAATGGAATATCCYRTCTTAATAAAGCATGTTTCAATAGAGCACCTCAATTAATTTCTMTACTTCTATGTAGACCAWTAGAAACCRCTTAAAGTTAAACTTTTTCCTCTTTTTTTTTTTTTTTTTGGTTACATTTACTTCGGTGGAGTTACTTAACAGTCTTTGAAGGAGAGTGCAAGAGTCTGTTCGTACATCAACAATGCAAGCATCAAAGACATCTGAGGAAATTAAATCGGCTTTGTGTTGACATTCAATCCTGCTCAGTGTTATGCTCACATATGATTTTCTGYAACAGTTATATCTCCACTGGCTCTACCATAACAATTTTTAAATTAAACAGAGATGAAATAAATATTTGTGGTGACTTAACTTTAAGCATATTTTCCCTAATACTACATCCACTATTGAATAAAATTCATATCGATGAGTTTATAGCTATTATGTTCAGACTAAAACGGTTTTGTTTTTGGTTTTTTGGGGGATTTGTTTKTTTGTTTGTTTTAAAGAGAAAAAATATTATGGATACTGATCTTATTTTATTTTTCCCTGTACAATCTAGTTGATGGTTCAGAAGGTCCAAGATATAGAAATGATCACCATTGTACTATTGACATATGGGCTCCTTATGTATAATTTGATGATCCAGTTAAGTCTTCTTCTAATTATTTTCTCTTGCATAATAGAAAAGAAAGGAGTAGAATATCTTTTTTTAGTACTTAAAAGGATTTATGATGAAAAAAAAATCCAGGACAAGTTGAAGAATCTCTCTACTCCATTTATTAATCATGGCTGAGGTTACAAGACTATGTGTCTCTCTATCAAGTTGCCATTTCCATTTTCTTACTGACATGCTGTKCTGTCAGCAGCATTTGAGACTCTCATTTCTCTGTTGCCTTTCTATCTCAACATTTAGTTGAAATCCTAAAGAAGGTAACACAGACCTCACAGTATATGTTTTATTAAACAAATGCTGCYTCTATTCAAATGCAAATACAATATAAAATAAGCTCATCCCTTCTGAGAATAACCAATTTCTGCACTGCAAAGATGCCTTAACAATGAAGTTATTTAAGAATTGCTAGCAGTCCTCTAAAGGGACTGATTTAAGCATGAAATGACAAAAGGACTGAAGAGCTATAAAAGAGAAAAAGATAAGCCATTTATTTTCTTGAAACTGTTTTACTAGTTCACTGAAGTGAGTGATGAAGAAAAAAGAAAACATCCAGTAGCTTGAAGAAAGATAAAAGTGGCCAAAGGAAAAATCCAGCAAGCTTGCCATCTTGGTGAAGAKATTTCTAAACTAGGAAGAAAAGGGAATGGATGTTTATAAGCCACAGTCAAGTGTGGAAATGGTGGACACACATGGAAAGCTAAAGATCCTTGGCAACAGGGACAAAAGAGACATCAGATACAGAGCAAAATAATGCTTTTGTAAAGCATACATATGAAAATGTGCCCAGCCTTGGAAACAAGTGGGAGGAACCAGAACACCACATGTTGCTTCATAACTGCAATGCTGCTGGATGAATTAAGACTTGGTGGAAATAGGGTGGGGTWGTGAGCAAATAAAGGTTGTCAGGAACGACAGGCAGGGAAGCTGGTGCAGAGGGATTTGTTCTCAGTGTGAAGGAACATCTTCTTGGTAGGAAGCTCCCATATGGGATGGGACAAGATACTGACTGGAAATCTGAATGYCAGGATCAGAGAGGAGGACATTTTTCAGCAGAAGTGTGTTACAGGACACCCAAACAAGATCAGAAAGTGAACAGTGACTGGGCATGAACATATGAAGYATAGGCAATGTTTTACTTTGTGTTATACCAACCACACACATCATTAGCACTCAAAGCTTTGTTCACAAATAGAAAATTAATTAAGGAAATGATAAATAATTAATAAAAGCAAACCTTCCCCTATTCTGATTAAAGATATTATCTGTTTTAAATAAGGACATAATTCTAGATGGTTTGGAATCCCTGCTTGCCTCTTTATAGAGCCAACAGTTTCATATATCTCTGGGTTGGCATCATCACTGTACTGGTTAGTTCCATCTCCCATGAAATAATTTAGTGCTTAAGATAAGCATATTTATTAAGATTTTTCTTRAAGCCTATGCTGCCAGAATCTATTAGATAGCAAAATATTTTCTTCCAAAACTTGAGGAAATAACTAGAGGAGAATGGCCAGGAGTGCATTAAATATTGAAAATACTAACTTTTTTCAAGTAGTATTTAGACTAAAATATCCTYCTAACAAAATTTTGGCTCTAATAAAAGCAACATTTCTATATTTAATCATATTAGTGATTAGGTATTGTAACATGAAAAATAGAAAATATTTATATTAAAAAATTAATATAAATTTAATGGTGTATCTTTTATGCAAAGACAGACAGCAACAGAGAGTATACATCCTTTGCTGTAACTACAAATCTAGTGAAGTTACTGGACAGAAGATCACAATCTCATTAAGGCTGTAGGTAACRGTAATACATTTTCCATGCTTCAGAAGGATATGAAAAAATCAGAGAAGCATAAAAATACTTGAGTGATTTCTACTCTGTACTTGCTAGATGCTAACACTACAAGATGATTTATCACAATTAGAAGATTAAGAAGGTTGAGAAAGCAAATCAACACCAAAGCATGAGTTTTTCAATAAAGAAAGAGAGCTGACTACTCTTCTGCACAACACACAGTACAGTTACAGAACTTCAGTACCATAATTCACCAAGAAAGGGACCCCCACAGGTTACTTAGTTCAACACATGCTCATAGCAGATATAATCATGTCAGGCTGCCCATGCCTGTGTCCAAATGAGTCTTGAAAACTTCCAAGTGTGGAGATTTCACAATTTCTCTGGGAAACCTTTTCTACTCTTTGACCACTTCAAGCTAGTTTCCAAAYAGCTAATTGCAATTTCCCATATTCTAACCTTTTTTCTATTGCCTCTCATCGTATCAATATGATCTTACATGAAGACTTGTTTTCTTCTCTGCATTTTCCACTGAGGTAGTKTCAAACAGGCCATAAGCCTAGTCCATGAATGGTGTTTTAGGTCAATCTGACATAGAAGTCTGATACAGGAATGAACTACTGTAATTCCACAGTTAATGTTAGCCTTATTATGTTAGCTTAATATCACTCCTGCTAGTCTGTTTTGGATTTAAACCTATATATCTCTCTCAATATATGTACTAGCACTACAGAAGCACCATTGGAGAACAAGGGGAGGTAAGAATTGTGAGATACACTGTCAGAAAACTATTGAGAAGATAATAGTATATCCAAGACTTCTCCTTAGTTTTGAAGTAATTTTATTGTGTGTCAGGAAGACATGCATTCATATACTACAGAGAGAGKCTGTAATGCAGGAAGAGAGCCTGTGCAGCTTATTCAGGTGCCTAATTTGTGCTTAAATCTTTGACACCCAGCAATCAACTTAACTCATCTTGGTGGACCTATGTGATACCCAGGATTTGTAATAAACATCGGTACCATAGGTTGAGGTTAGAGTTCCATGCAGCATCTTTGGTGTGTTTTCAGCTGGATAAATCCTCAGTGCAGTCAGGTASAAGCTTTTGAAGATCTGATGAGAAAACTAGGTCTTAAATTGTAGAGTTGTGCCACTTCAAGGGTACCTGTATGCCTGTTGTACCTATTAAGAACTTTGAGACTACCTTTTTAGGGGATTAATGCATTTAAATTTAAGTGCAAGCAAATTGATTTAGATAGCATGATGCAGATTTATCCTGCTTGTTACAGTATCTTAATTAGCTAAGATTATTTCAGACCACTTTAGTGCAGTGGRAGATTGCTCTCATCTTAACCATCTAAAAGTAGATGTCTAGTCTAAACCAATTGTGCAAATAAGATTTTTGATCAGTGGTGGCATCTTTAAAAAGCAACACAAATTGGGTAGTAGAAATCAATTCTAGGATTAAATGGCTCRCGGTCRGTATATGCKGCTTTCTCTCCACATTATGTGGAGAAGGCACCAAGAGCAGTTTGAACAAGACAACTAATTTTCAGTTGGCAAGTATTGGGTACATTCCTTTAATGTGAAATTATTATTTTGTTTATTTATTATTTCTTTATTATGCTAAAGAGAACTCATTATAGCAATTRGCCTCTCAAAGAATTTGGTAAAGAACTTAAGACGCTTTTGAATATAAGGAAACCTGAGGCTTTTAGAGGCAGTTTACTTATTTTTTTGGTGAAAAAAAAACTTAATACATATGCTGAAAATTGCCTGCAAATTTTAAAATAATCATAGAAGTTTTTAATAAATGAAAAAAAATGAAGTAGAATYATAGAAAGATTTAAACAATTTATGTTAAATAGCTTGTATTCACAAATACCAATCCTGTATGTTAATGAGTTACACTGAAATTTTTATAACCAAATCAAAACCATAAAGAACAGAGATAAAAAAGCCAACAAACTGTACTTGAAACACTTAATATTTTTTATTCTATGAATTAAMAAGTCTTTGCTTTTACAGCAGTTTTTGTTCTTCTGGGTTACAATTCTTAAAAAAAATTAATTTTTTATGGGTTAGTTGGGAAATGCAACTATTGCTGTTTTGATGCTTGAAATAAATTATTTTCTTCTATGGTTCTTCCTGAACATTACTATCAATAAATRTAACACTATGATGTTTTGCTTTGATTTGTTTATGGCTTTTCTTGTCAATTTTGCAATGTTATTTTGAAGAAAAAAAWATATAAGCATTGTAACTCCTCAAAGAGTTTACRTGTTGAAATATTTATGACATCTTGGGATCCMGTTTTCACCATTTTCCAGTTTACAAAGCCTACAAAGTTTAGATGTGCTGAGACCCTCTCTTCAACAAGTATTAAAATGTTTTCCTACTACCAATATTTTGAAAACAAAACCTTAGGATTAAAGTTCATTTGATAGTAAAATGTCATAGGTTTTAACATTGWAATCTCAGACATTCAGTGGTAAATTATTTGATCTATAAATGCTTCATGTATTACAGACTTTTCATGAGAGAGAYGTTAAATCATCAATTTTGTGCTTTCTTGATAGGTCGTTAATTTCTATTAGACATTTTGTTGGACAGCTAATCATAAAGGCTTTTTATCATCTCAGCTAAATTCAACAGAGGGATATCTTGCCATTTTGGACTATTATTGTGAATATTATCAAACTCCTGAATCTGCTTGTCTATTTTTATCCATCACCAGGTAAGAGTTTATCCCTCTTTTTGTGTATACTAACTTTTAAAAATAAGCCCAGAGTCAAGTGTTCTGCTTTTCTGTTGCAATAGCATGCTATTCCTGTTTGCATATAGGAATTACTCCATATTTTAGCATAAATTCGCAGTTCTTTCTCCCTATTTATAATTTTAGTTTTCTTGTTGCTATAAAACCCTTACTAACTTCCTTTATCAAACCTCCAGTTTATTTATGGTAATTTGTCTCTGAAGAATTCTTGAGACTCRGTGAAACCCAAAGTTTTTCTCTGACTTGATCAAGGAACGATATTAACGCAAACATATTCTTCTAGTAACATAGAAAGAAATATAGGCATGAAAGAGTAAAAGTCTTCTTTTAACTGARCTAGCTTTCTGTTCCCACTGGTTTCACATGATCTGGAAAGAAGGGAAGATGAGTGAAAGGAAGATTAGGAGAGGCTTTTACAGCAATAAATCCCATTCCTGAAATTTTAGGTGGMCATGAAGGTAAGATAAATTTCATTTTACGTAAGGGGTAGTGTTCTCGTCCAGGTTGCACACACTTTAATTYAATTTGAATGCTTCACACTGCATCTTAACTTAGGATTGAAACTTCCAATRCACATGGCTAGGGAGCTGCTCAGACAGAAGCATTTTCAACCATTTGACATGCCTTTGGAAATCCAAGGCAGATGCAATWTGGTAGATAGCAAACTTGTGTCCTATTTACAAATGACAGGTTAAAGGAAATCGAAGATAGCTYATACTGCACCAGCCACTTTGGGAACAACTAAACAGAGTTATAGAATGGGCTATAAAGRGAAGTATGAAGTCTTGAACTAGATACAGTTGTCTAATTGCAAGTATAAAGGGGTATTTGAGTTGTCCTCAATAATCTGAGCATTCACCTGGGAGTGGAAGACGTTGCACTGGACACATGGGACTCACTTCAGGAATTGTAGTTAAAAATCAAATCAGATTACCATAGGACATCTGAGTTTACTAGTGCTACACTAGGTTATTGAAYTGAGTTTTGATTTCTGCTTTTTATCTATGCACTTAATTATAGTGAATAAATAAATGTCTTTATTTTTTATGGTTTACAGGTGGTAACATATACAGCATTTCRTCTCCAAACCGTTTAAAATTATTTCCTTCATGTTAAAGACAATGGCAGACAAAGAAACTTTGTGAACAACTCATAATATAATTTAGGTTATTATACCTAATAGCTTACCAAGCAAATGGTCTGAATTTTGATGAGTTTTCTGGAAAGAGTAAGAACACTTATTTCTAAAAAACAATTCAGTGGATAAGGCATGGATTGTGGAATGATGTCAGCTTTCTGTCATCTCTGTGGTTAATGGGGAGGATTTGTGGCAAAACCTTTTAAACTGTGAAAGATATATAAACAAGCCAAAGCATGTGCATAGCCTAGCTAAATCTAAAACCAAGAATGAGGGCTTGAGTTTAAATTAACTTGCAAAAAAATGAACCAGGGGGTGGTGAAGCCTTTTTTGACCTCTTCTTCACATCAATCTGAGCCAAGACTGGGCACCTTTGCCATTCCAAGGTGAGCRTAGAGAGATAAACTCCTAGACAAGAGAGAGAATGACTCAAGTCCTGACAAAAGAAGAACTGGACTAGCACAGGTGAAAGTGTCCACAGATAATGAGGTCTGGATAATGATTTTGATAAAATACCGTCATTGCAGTCTTCAAAAAGATTATTTCAGTCAGTGAAAATTTCACTCATTATYTCAATGGTACTTTCACTGAAGCTAAATCAGTGCCCAGTAAAGGAAAAAGGAGAAAAAAAGAAAGAAGAGCTTGAAACTGTKCTTTTGAGTTTCTGTTTTGTTTGCCAGAATTAAGTCCCTTTTTACTAAAAGATAGATTGAGAATATTATTTTCCCCTTTTGATTCATTGATGTAGATAGTTTATACATATTGTCTAAAGTATTTGGGGCAGAAAATCTCACTATGATTCCACAAAATTGATTTAATTGGTCTCTCATAATGTCAGGTGTTTTTATAATTTATGTGAAATAGTGGAGAGAGATGGAGCTTCAAAGAGTCTCTGCAGCTGGAACATGTAGATGTTTCAAGATTAACTTTTCTATGCTTACCTTATGTAAAACTTCTTTCTTTCTTTCTTTTTTTTTAGTTTCTGAAGTTAAAACTTTTCTGAAATACAGTAGGTTCTCCTTCTTTGACAAAATATAGGATTTCGCATCTCTTGAACTAGACATTACTACTACTGACTTATGGATCATYAAAATTTAGGCATATTTAAGCTTGTTGTGTTGACATTGTCTGGACACCACGTACCCACCAAGCTGCTCTATCACTTCCTTTCCCAGATGGACAGGGGAAAAAATAAAAAAAGTAGAAAACCACTCGTAGGTTAAGATAAGACAGCTTACTAAAGCAAAAGTGCAAGTTTGTGCATACACAAGCAAAGAGAAGGAAAAAATAAGTTTGTTCTCTATTTTTCTTTAGCAAGAGATGTTCAGCCACTCCCTAGGAAGCAGGGCTTCAGTATGTGTAGAAGTTACTCAGGAAGGCAAACATCGTAAATAACAAAGTTCCATCCTCTCCTCATTTCCTTAGTTTTATATCTGAGCTGACATCATATGGGATGGGAAATCCCTTGGGTTATTTTGGTTCAGCTGGCCTGGTTGTGWCCCCTCCCAAGATCTTGCACACTCCTTGATGGGGGGGGGGGGTTGGAATGTTGAGAGCCAGCCCTGATGCTGTGCCAGCCCTGCTCAGCAGCACCCACCACTGAGGTGCTATCAACGCCTTTCAGGTGCCAGTGCAAACCATGGCACTGTGAGGGCTGCCATAGGAAAAGGAGCTCCCTTCAGCCAGATCCAACACAATCTCCACCCCTTATTCCACACCATTTGTTTCATATTCAAATTCTACACAATTTATGTATCTTCTGTATTCTTCTGTAATTCCACTGTATTTATTTCTCATTACTGAAATTCCTTCTTACTAATTCATGAAACTTAAATTTTATCCTTAAACCATTTTAATACCTAACAAAACAGATTTATACATTTTCATAACTACTGCACCTTGTCCTTTCAGAAATAAAAAATATTTTCCCCATTTCATGGGGTTCCTCTCCCCYTCCAGATCTGTGACTTGGGATTCATCTTGCTAGGATGGATACTCAAGACAGCAGAACCAGAACAATCAATCATTGGGCACCGACACCATCCTGACTCAGGTCATTGTTGCACTCTCCTTGCTCCTCTCAAAATTCAGTCTTTGTCAGCTCAATGTCTTCCTGCTACTTTATTTCCTGCAACACAAAACTTACACCTCAGATTATTTCTCCCCCAGGATTTAAACTCTTTGAGGCACACACTGGGTCCCCCCATTCTTCTGCATTATCCACCAAGTACACCCTGATCCTTAAGCAAAGACAATCCCATTAATGAGTTTGCATTTTCTCATGGGAGGAAAAATCCACGCAGCTGCAGCACAGCTCAATTTTTAAAATGTCTAAAAAAAAAAAAGAGAATAAAAAATCCATGTGCAGCTGAGGTTTTTGTGAAAGCATGTTTCAGATCTTTTCCCCCAAATGGCGAACTTGATGAGTTTGACACTTTCTGACAGGTATGAACATTTTGAGCTTTGAGTCTTATTGAACACAATGAAATGTTTCACCTTCTTGTCACCTTTCCATATAAACACCAGAAAAAGTGTCAGTATGAGAGAGATGACAGGGTGTAATACACACAAAAAAAGGCAAAGAAAATATGAAACTAGTATTTCTTTTGTCATGTCCTTGTAGCAACCTCTTTCCCCTCTATATCAGGGCTTTCTACTTCTGCTCTGTTTGCCTCCACAAAGATTTTCCTCCCCATTATCCTKGTCCAATCTCATTCTTTTTTCTTTCTATATTTCCCTCTGATTTCCTAGATCAGAAGACTGAACTAAAAATAAAAAAATAGCTAAATATATAAATTAGAAGTAGCTATTTTAGGCTGTCTTTATACTCGGCGCAGAGAAGTATGCACCTGCAAAAATATTGTGGTTAGTCTTAATGGTCTCTTTTAGAATTTCAATTTCTGTTTGACTATAAATATAACTGGAAGTGGCTAGTTCTGTTATGAATGTCTAACTTCTTAAAGTACAAGTTTGTGTTGAGGAATGCTCTCTTAATTTTCTAGCTAGAATAATAAAAAGGCAAAAACAGCTGCGGAGTATAAAAAAATAAAATTAGGTGTACTTTGTCCTAAATTTCCTTTAATTTCCATTAAGAACTTATTTTGCAAAGAAGGAATTGGGGTTTTTTTCCTAATATCCATCCAATATTTATGTCCYTTGTTATATTTATATTTTATTGACCTTTTGCAACATTTAGTCTTCCCAGGACTGCCTAATCTGTGAAATAGTTTTTGAGACACTCAGACAYATTCTTTTTTCTGCATTTCCATGTAGTCCAAGAATATGTTCTGCTTTCTGAAACATATGGGGAATATGCGTATTAAAGCACATGTAGGAYTTCTGCTTGCACTTGCTCTCCCATTAAAGCTTAAACCTTGCAATTTCCACTTCTTTAAAGGAAGCTAAAAGCTTGGCTGAAGCATCCTCAAGCAAGCTAGAAAAATTCACAATTAGTCATAAACATGATCTGAACTGAGCATTTTGATCTCAGGAGGTTTTACTGGAAAAACTGCATTTGTATAGAAATAAACTAATTAGAGGTTTAGTGTTCAGTGTATCTTGAATATATCATATATAAGTGTACATCTATCTATAAATGTAGAAATAGTCCTTTAATWTGAAGCAAGACACATAGGTTTTAAAATGAGGACCTGATGCTAAATTTTAAGAATGCCCTTATTTCATATATGGATGAGTGGGAGAGGCTGTTCCTGAAGAAAAGTTATGTCTGAGGTGAAAATGTTTGCTCCCAAAGACGATCTCTCTTTTTCATTGGCTTTTTTTAATATGGTGTAGGCTTGGATCTGTCTCTATGATAAAAAAAAAGCAGATGAATGACACAGCAACTCAGATTCCTTTAGCTGTATTTATCATGTTAAAATAATAGGAGTAGGGCCATGGTCATCCATTATGWTTAATTGTCAGTTTGCTCTTCCATCCTTTTTTGGAGGACTCTTAGTAAGTCACTAGATAGCAAAACACAGGTTCAAAAAAATATAGAGTCCTAAAGATACCTCATTCTGGAGAAAACTACCTATGAGAGGGTGCAAATAACACTATTGTAGTATGTTTTTCCATGCTCTATGTTATGCCTGTTTGCTGCACACCCTCAAAATTTTTTCTATGCTCTCTCCCTCACCTATACAGCAATATGTATGTGACACACACACTGGACCACTAGGGAACACCAAGAAACTTYGAAGACAGGTTTTTATATAGAGTGAACATACTCTGCTTTGCAGGAAGTAACATTTGGTCTGTGGGTTAGGAAGAATTTCCCAAAAGTGCTAATTTAGCACTGGAAGWGTTCTAATGCTTTACTTTGATTTTGATGATATTCTGCTACATGGCCTGTTGTCCTTCTTCACATAATTTGGGATGGATGTGTTAACATCTTCTACATCAAAAACCAATATCTAGTATCTGAGCATTAACAAAGATGAAGAAAACATACCAGCTCTGTGTGTATAACCATGAGATGGTGAACATACAACTATGGACAATGATTATCAATAAAGAGTTGGGAAGAGAATTACATCTTGAGCCATGCATGCCATGCRTTTTTCTCAAGCAAGACATCTGAGGGAATGAAGTAGAATTAATCATATTAAAGTGCCTTTATGTTTCTGTTCCTGAAGGTATGCAAATATTCCACTAAGGAGTATTAAATTTAAAATTAATTTGGGAATTTTGCTTCCCTTTTAGTGAGAATTAGAAAGAACTTCTTTACTCCTTTTTAGTGAATTATTCACTTACTTTTAGGGTTATCTTTTAWTGGCAATTGAGGATTCAGACACTTGCTGAAAGCTATCCAAGTGTTTAAGTGGTTAGATGAAATGAATGGAGGTTTTGAATGAGGGCCAGACCCTTTATTCTGAGAGTTAAAACGTTTTTCATGGTCAAGAAGCCTGCTTCTAACATTAAAAGAGAAAAAAAAAATTAGCTGAAATGATAAAGCACACTGTTAATTTTTCTACTAAGTTGGACTTTATCCTAGTTGTATAATGCTATCCCTGTAACCAAGGACCAAAAGCAATTAATTTCATGCCTTCCATGTCTCTAGACAATAACAACAGTTGCAAGGTGYCTCCTTGCAGCATGATGCAGGACTAGGTTTTATGTTACTTGGCTTTAGATAATTAYTATGCAAAATCTGAGCTGTTATCCTGAACCCGCTTTATTAACAGTGAACAAAACCAGGTACTTGCAGAGTAATTGAGGTTTCTAAGCATCTGACAACATATGAGTATCTTCTCCGGGTGTCATGGGGTCATGCTTCCCAAAAGTAAGCATGTCAGCCTGGTTTACCACTATGCATACTCCCTTTGTGAGGTGTCCAGCAGCATTCCATATGATCTGTARCTGACACTCCAAAAAAGCTCGAGTGTGCCTGTTCTTTTCCACCRCCACTTGAGAYATGCTGGATATCTCAGATCATTGAGCATGTCTCAAGTATCRATGTCTATGTGGGAAGTGCAGGCAAATGAAACAACATCAGTAAGAGATAAATTATAGTCTTCAAATATTTTCTTTCCTAAGCAAAAAAGTGTATTTAGATTCACTAGCATTGATTAGAGAACCAATTTTCACCACTTCCTTGTTCTTTTAACTTCTCAGATGCTCTGACTTACTATCTCTTCCTGGTCATTTATTAGACCATACCATAGCTCTTCCTCATTTTATCAACTTTATCTGTTCTTCAAACCTTTCTGTCCTCACATCTGATTGTTGCTTCCACTTTAATAATCTCAGCCCTGAATTCAACAGCTACCCTTTCACCCCTGGGAAGCCCTCAGTCCTGCTAATTACCAAGTGTTGTTACTRGGACCCCTTTTTGTTATTTATCATTTTCTTCATATCAGTCCTCCTAAAGTTTTCCATGTTTTCATAATCTTCCAGTGTAAATGGTGGGATTCTTCTTATTTGCAGAGTCCTTGTCACTGCTCCTCCAGTCCTTTCAGCTCCTCCCCATTCTCAAGAATGCTTACACTGTTGCCCTGAGTGAAAATGCCTGTGCTCTCAGAGGCCTATGCCCACTTGCCTTCTGTTCATATCTCAGTTCCTTCAAAGCAGCCTTTGAAGGTTTCCTGCAAGCAGCTCTGGAAAACTGTAAGGTGCAGCTCAGGGCATGATTTTGTTTAATCTATTATTTAACAACCTCTAACTGTAAGGGATTTTGTGACTTGATCTTGTTGGCACACAGACTCTCATTCRATGGCAAGTGAGGGTATTTATTATGTAGCTGAAGAGAGAAGAATTTATAACTTTGTCTAAAATAGCCAAGCTTTTATGGTAACAGCACAGCTTTTATGGTAACGACAAACTTAAGTGTGCTTTATAACTTTGTTGGTGAATTTAAAGACAGAATAGTAAAATCACTAGATAGTACGCTACCTAGAAAAAAAAAAAGAGAAAAATAAGAGAAAATAAAARAGCTATTTAATGTTTCTGTTCAGCTTTTTAATGTACTGTGGAAGGCAGTGGTTAGAGTGGGTCATACATCATTATATTAAAATGTTGCTTTTAAATCCTTGCAGCTGACTAAAATATTTCAGGTGTAATTCATCTGAAACCAGCTTTGCAGCTTGATGTATTAAGCTTTTGATATGAAATGTTTTCCATCTACTGCATCATAATGCATTTTTAAAACATGATGATTTGGCTCAGCAGCTGAATGTGGATTAAATTCAAAGTTTCTTTAAGGAAAGCAAGGCAGTTAATATTTTTTTTTAGTTTAAGTGTCCTTTTTTATAGCATTTTATCTTTATTTTTCACTTAAAAGCAGCTGTTTTACAATAGATCTGAAGAATATATCACACATTCTTTCTAATACAGTCTGTTACCATAGTTTGACTGCAGCTGTGCAACTAAATCCTATTGTAACAAACCAAGAGCACCTTCTAATAAGAAGGAATATTTAAATTACTTCAATTTCTAATKTACAGAAAAAAGGATCAGCATTGCATGTGGGATTTTTCTACAATGAGCTGAAGAACAATGAATTCAATGACAAATCCAGCAGCTAGCTGCTGCCTCCTCCAGGAGAAATCCCATTCCACAAAACAAATTAAACAACTGAACAAACAAACAAAAAAAATCTCAGTTTTTTTAATCCAAAGCTACACTAAATTTATATTTTCTGTTGCATACCCTGAAATTGGGTACTCTACATTTTTTTTAAAATTTTAATTCCTGATTTACACAGTTTTATTGTCTTATAGACCTTGTCATCTAACTTTTAACAAGGTAAAAATTCTTAAACAGAATAACAGGTTTAGCTACGTAAAATCAAAACCAGTATTTAAAGGAAAACTTTAAATACATGTTCATGGAATTGATATCCTTCTAGAAAATCTCAGCATCTTGTGCTCTTCAATCTCTTACCTTCTTTCCTATCCTGTCCTGTATTGATGAACTATCTTTATAGTTCTGAATTTCCCTGAAATGTAAGTGCTTGTAGAATTAAAATTTAAATAAGGCAAGCATGCAAGCATAAGTCATAATAAGAAATCTGTATTCAAAGGATATTTTGTTTAAGTAAAGATGGAAACAAGGCTATATGGAATGAGCTGGGAGCAAAATTGGTGTCAGTGCTAACTCTGTTTTGAGCTTGTGTTTGCAAACAATGTTCATTTCAAAGACTGGAACAGTTTTTYTTCTTTGTTTCCTGTGTTTTCTAAATCACCATCAAAAAACCAATGAGCCATTTTTCATTTTAACAAATTCAGAGAACTGGATTCTCTATATGACTGTGAATTCTTTGGTGTTTCCAAAATTTATCCAGGATGGCCTGTATTTCCATTGATTTACTCTTATGATTGAAAGAAGGGATTAAATCCTGTAATTTGAATATTCTTTCAATTTTCTGTGTTACACTGTGCTTTAAACTCTTTAAACTTTGCAGTACTAAGGGGCTTCACTTGGATAGTTGGAGGCCTTCACTCTCACCCTTGCATTCTCCCTTTCATTTGAAACTGCATAAGCTTTCAATTAAGTTGTTGTATCAGTATTTCTTTTTTTCCCCTTTGGTATTACCACCACACAGTTATTATTTGCTGTTATTTTTCTGCAGTTAAACTTGCAAAAAGGTAAGTACATTATTAT
>CADDXX010000079.1:975287-1050680 GCA_902810485.1 Alauda arvensis | reverse complement strand
ATTTATTTAACAAAAAGAAAAGTGCTTACAAACCTAGAAATTAATAATATGAAACAATAAAACCTGGCAAAATTGAGAGAGAGTCCTTGCCGTGGCAGCCCTGGCTTGCTCAGCCTTTATCAGTTCTTCTCCAGCACTGAAAGATGCCCAGCCTAGGCCTAACCCGGGTGCCCGGGTGACCCACCGGTGTCGACTCCCAGTCGCTCTCCTGATCTTTCAGTCCACGAGCAGGTTAAAACAGTCCCAAGAAAAAGGAAAAAAAAACCAGTCCAGGGAACTTCTCTGCCCTAGCTAGCTAAACTAAAAGCCAAAAAAGATCTCTGATCCGGGCCTGTCCGTGCTTCAGAACAGAACAGGAGCAGGAATCTGGAGGAGGAAGTGAGTTCCTGAAAACAAACTCCGCGAGTCTGTTTTCTCCCCCTTCGCTCTAGGAACCAGTCTTAAAGCTACAGAACACAATATCTAACACAGACAAAACAGACGATTTGGGGATAGAAGCATCATACAGTCACCCTAGGACAGGCAGTGTTTTCCCTGCCCCCTCCCTCCGGACTATCTGCTGTTACTGGCCCATCAATGCCCTGGCCAATGACTCACAGGTAACTCCCCTCGGGAGCTGTCTCCGCTTAATGGGCAATCAAGGACCCATTGTATGACTCATAGAATGATATCAGCCCATTGTGAGATGCCCTGCCCAGGGGGGAGGAGCCAAGCATTCCCACCTGGATATAATCTGCAGTTTGGGACAGCACAGACACTGACTGGATTCCCAGAGGACAGGAGCTGCCAGATCTTTCTACAGGATCACTGCTTCAACAAGACTGCTTTATTTGGACTGCTACCACTACCCTAACAAACAGGGTGTCAGGTTGTATTCTGACTCTGCCAAGGGTCTTTTTGTTTGTTCCTTTTACTGTTATATTTATTTTATAGTTTTCCTATTAAATTGTATTTCTGACTTAATCTCTCACTGGGTTTGCTTTCAAACCAGTACATAGTGTAAAATTCATGAACAGCAGTCCCTGGCTGACAAATAGCAACTTATGAATCAGTATAAATGTAAGAGCCTTGAGACCTTAAGTTTTCTTTTCAGCCTTAATGTTTTTATTTTCAAGTTTTTATTTGCAGTCTGAAAATCTGAGATTACATCTGTCTTTTGAATTTTGTATGATAAGTCCCAAAACTGAGGAGGGTATACTATTTTGAAATGTATTGTAGTTTCTTTGGAAAAGCTTTTATTTTTTAAGCATTGCCAAATCACTAGGATTAAAAAAATTATTTAAAATAGACTAGAGTGAAAATATGCATATCAAAAACCGAGATTTAAAAAAATACAATAATTTTTCTGTTGCCATCCAGTCTGTATCACCTATCTATTTAATGAAATAAYAAACAAATTATCTTGTTATCCATGTCAGAACCATTCCCTGAGGACCCTCTGTGTTGCCTGCATTTGTAAATCAGTATTTAATCTTTTTCTTAGTTACACATCTGCTGAAGAGTGTTTACCTGGTTTATTTCCCATAGAAATGTCATGCAGCAATTGTTTGGCACTTTCTTATCATGTTCAGTTTTGCATTGCCCTCTGTTTAGCCTGGTAGGGCTTGCCATYCTTTGCCTCTTACAAGATATTTCTTCTATTACAAGCTTTACAGCTAAAAGTTTAAATGCTGCAATTACATTGTTTAATATGTTATTTGAATAAAAGAACAATTCCAGAAGCCTSATGGTTGGCTCCTGTTTCCAAGCCCTGCACCAAACTAAAATTTAYAAAATAAAGAYAATGTTTTCATTTCTATAGAATTAGACAGAAAAACAAACAAACCCACCATCAAAACTCAGGAGAATGTTGTGACTGATTTTGTTTGTTTGTGTATCTAYGAGCAATCTGAAGAGTCTGCCATTAATTTTTAACATATTCTTTCTATTATTATTCTTCATAATAGTTTAACTATTTAGGTTAAATATTTTATGACTTTGCTGTGTKGTTAATTTTAAGGGTTTGGTTAGGTAAACAGACATATATTCTAAATAACTCCTTGTTTTGTTCTACACTTTATTAGGAAATTCTGTCACAACATTTTTAATTGKGCTTCTGATGTACTTCATAATTTAGTCTATTATTTAAGAGGCTTTCTATATATAATTAGACTGCTATTGCTTTGAAAGTTGCAATTTTCTTTAAACACCACAAGAGAAACAAATTGTATGAATATTTATCTGTTTTCAGAATGTGATTTCATTATAAAAAGGGACATCTGGAAAATATCTGACTTTTGACTAGCTATGACGAATGTCTTACTAGGAAACCAAGAAAACAAAGTTACACAAAAAAGGAAATCTTGTTGAACCAAACTAATTTGAGTAATAAGCCARAAAAATATTAAAAACCCACATACAATGCAATGGAAACATTGCAATACTTCATTGTTAGTTGCATTCAATGAGAAATAAGCAACTKATCTTAGAAGTTCTAATAAATCATCTTGTTATATTAATAACTTCCCTTCTAGTGGGAAAACAAAAACTTTTCTTATTAATATGTTCAATTGCAGATGAACGCTATGAGAATTCTTTATTCTTTTGACTTTGTGTCCTCATTCCCTGAATATGTAATTTATGCATGTCAGTAGGTTCATAGTAGTAGGCTTTCAAGTAGAGATAGGTGAACCTAAGAGCCATAAGACAAATTGTTATTGCAAAATCTTAGTCTGCTGCGGTCTGTTTGGGTTTTCATGAGTTTGAGGTTGTTTTGGAGAGTGGGTTATTTTGTGTTTTTTGTGATTTTTTTTTTTTTTTTTTGTCTCATCATATGGAAATACATAGTCTAGAGAAGAATATATTCATTAAAAGGAAACAAGTCATATTGAGAACATACATGGAAAAGARAGATTAATTGTAAGTGCAAGAGAGCAGGGGGAAAGTCTGTTCCTATGCCCAGCACTTCTAAATTGCAGTCTGTCTGCAGTCTCTACAGCGCAGTTAAATGTTCCTTGCGTTTCACCTTGTTAAAAATAAATTCATAAAGTTGACTGATTTCACATAAATTAGATTCTTAGGAAGAGGAACTCAGGGTTGGGAGATTAACAGCCAGTAACTGCACACTGAGATCCAGACAAGTTCTTAGCATTTAGCCCCAACTTGTTTGAAATACAAAAATTACCATCCCTGTCATACGAAATTCAGTGATTCTTTTAACAAAATCACAGAATCCCATCATTTATCAACTTAATTGGTATAAGTAATTGTGAGAGAAAAATTATATTGAGAAATGATGTGGTTACAGCACAGATCATTAAAGCTGTATTACCAGAGGGTGGTAACACTTTTGGCTTAATAAACCTACAGATGTGACAGCTAAAAAGCAACAAAGCAAGGAACAAAACATACTCCAGAAATGTATGGCTTTTATTTGAAGTTTGTTTTAAAGAAATAAATTCAGATAATTCCTCAAATTCAGTTCAAATCACTGAAAATCACACTTGGGATTTCTTTTCATAGTTCTCCTCGTGTTTAAAAGAAAAAAAAAACCAACAACTCACACATTTATTCAATACAGAAATGAAAAACAGAGTGGCAACCACACAAGTTTTTACAAAGAATGTTGTATATTTTCAGGATATTTCACTGAGGTTATGTCATGAGCRTAAGAAACCTATAAAGAGAAATAGTTCTGAAATATAAGGATTTAGATAATTTTTATTAAGTTTAAAAGTTATTCAAAAATTGCTGCCCCAAGGACTACAAATTCTAATAAATAAAACAGAATGCAAAATATCGCTATTAAACTAGGCATATTGTGGCATACATGTATGCAGTATGTATCTTGGCATTTTTTCAGAATGAAATTAGTGCCACTGTGGTGCTCTTGGGTGCTGTAGATTTTCAAAGATATAAAATATTACTTTTAATATGCAATATAGCATGTATTAGAGAACTTTTTGTCTTGAGCTCAGGGAACATTTAATACTTTGTGGTAGATATTTTTCTGTCTTTAGTTACTTCTAATGTTGTTCAAAGAAAGAAAAAAGGAATTATAAAGGTTATTGTAATTTGATTGTGAAGTGAGGATTAACACCTTGGTTTAGAATACTGGGCAACTAAATTCTCCACGTACTGATCTCTCAGAGTTATTTTTTCAGGGACTTAAGGAAAAGGAGCAAAATATTCAGTTCTAAATCCTTTACCAGGCTTACGTCTGAGACCTCCTGCTTCTTGAAAAACCTACTTCTTGAGGGATTTCAGTTACTATAGTTATGCCATTTCTGATGGATTTAAGCAGTCACTCAGTGAACTGGCTGTTGCATCTTTAAGGTAGAAGAGCCTAGCAATCATTCTTTTCTGTCTGACAGGATCTTGTTGTTAAATTCCATGCAGTCCTACTGATTTCATATTAAACCAAACTCTATACTGAGTTTTTTRCATCCTGCAAGGAATAACAGTTTTATTTAATAGATCAGAGTTCACCTTTCCTATGTGCTCAACACCTAAATTAGAGACTACAAAGAATTGGAGGATGTACACTCAAGTTAAATCCAGATTTAGTGATCAATTACAAAGAACCAGGGAACGGAACCTAAAGTTTAGAAAATGTTGGTGTAAAAGTAATTTTGTCCAGTAATGTCAGCATTGTCTCCTCCAGTAAGGCCAAAAAAAATTTGGAAAAGTGGTCTTTACCAAGTGGATATATATTTTCTTAAACCAGAGGGGAAAAAGACAAAAAAAAATATATTCCATAAAAGTAAAGGAAAGGWAAAATAAATACTGTATTATAAAAATGGAGCAAAACCACTGAACAGTGCATATGATTATTGTAAGAGTTGGGGGGGAACAGAAAGAGATGAGTCTTAAGTTTTTCACTGACAGTGTATGACATTTGCATCATACTGAAACTTTCCTTAGCATACTCTCAATGATCAGATTTACACTGCTGATTACAACAAGAGATTATTTTGGTTTTGAAAACATCCCATGACAATTCACCAAAACCCCAACAGTGTTTTTTTTAACTGAATGTGTGAGGAGCATGGTATCTGGAATAAATTAAAACCTGTACACTGTACATGAAAAAATAACTGAGAACACAACTAATACATTCCTCTGTGTGTGTGAATCCTGTTCAGTGATTCCTTAGAGCCTTATGCTACAATATCAGCAGGAAGTGACCTTGTTGTTGGAAAACAAATTATGGTATCATAATTTAGTTACTTGTTCTAAGAAATCCAGAGAATTTTCATGGGCTAGCTGCTGCTGAAGTGATTGTAGATTGGCTCAAACCCAAAGATAATGAACTCTGATGTTTTTCCTGCTCTATTCAGGACAATGAGTGTGCATTATTCCATACAAATGCAATTTTAAATTGGTTGTATAGCATTTTCAATTAGAAAATTCATTTCAATTCGAATAAAAAATTCCTGAGACTTGTATTTTTTCCTTGAAGACTATTCATAACATTATTTTTTTTAAATGTTTTATTTTTTTTAAAGATTAGAGAAAGATAAAGGGAAATACTGTCATAAAAATTTATTAAAATAAATTCTCAAATAGCTTATTAACTAATTTTTAATGTTTTCATTATAGATTTTTTTACACTTATTTTTGGTGCTGATTTATTATTACTGGAAGGGAAAAAAAAAAAGGAAATTGCCCCTAAATTCTTAGGTTGTCCAAAAAAGATTTGTATTTTTTATCAGACAAATAACAAACACCCTAAAAATGTATGTTCTGTTTTTCAGCTACAAACGTGTAATTKAATTACTGGAATAGATTCACATGGCTGCACTGAAGATAATTTTTTATGTAATCCTGTGACTTCCACCTCTATGATGGACTCTCATTTTTGACTCCTTGGAGAGAAGAAAAAAAAAGCAACAAGTACTTCAAACCTAATCAAAAAAAGTGAACTAAAGTAGGGCCTTGAAACAAACAATTAAATGATTTTAAAAGAGATATGCTGCTGGAAGAGAAACATGAGGAGCTGATTAAAATATTAAGTTATTTTTATCATTCTAATTTTCAGATGCAAATATGAGAAAAAAAATACTTGCTGGGTTTAATTCTGTAAGCTAGTCTTGGGCACTTTGAGTTTTTTCACCATTTATAAATTAATTTCAAAATAAAATAAAGTAATTCATTAATACTTCATTTTTGCATGTACACTCAGGGCATTGAATCCTTACACGGGTTCTTTGAATTACATAGGGAGATATGTAGCCATATGTAAAATATTATAGGAACATAAGTTGCCAAWATTATAACAAAGAATCCCACCCAAATATAATTTGAAAAAAATCTCAAAGCTTCAGTAGTGGACTACATAATATTCTCCATTTCAAAAGGCATTAAACGTGGAGTTTGAAAGACGTCAAGAGTATTAAATCAATAACTGAAAATGTTTATTACCTGTTTAAAAAGAAGTCAAAAATCCATTTTCAAGTCAATAAAATACGAATACTGTCAAATGCTATTTTTTTTCATATTTTTTTATCTGTCAACATTTGTGTCAAAGGTCTAAAAAATTGTTTTGTCTGTGTAGTTATAGAATGCAAGACTCATCTGAATGCATGTAGATGTCTGTATCTCACCTAAACTCCCTTTACAAACAATAGAGATGAATAGGCACTTCTAGGGCATGGCTCATCTCATCTTAAAGCATACGCCCAGAATAGGTGAGATTTATTATAATTTTATAATATAAATTTATATAATTTTATAATTTAATTTATTAAAATAAATTAAAATAAACTGAGCCTTAAAAGAAGGCTCAGTTACAAAGCCTCCCATACTACTTCTGTAAAAATACATGAATGTTTACTGATGATATATATTTATTTATATATCTTCAGTCTTCCATGCAACTGCTCAAATTTTAATGAGGAATTAAATTATACAATGTATCTAATATACCCTTGTGCCACTGATCTCACAGGGAAGCAGGGATATATTATTCCCTGGCAACAAATAGTACTYGTAACAAACCAGTAGGTTTCTAAACTTTTCTGCTTTTTTTGAAGTACTGTATAGGAGGTATCTGTCAGAAGTGATTTAATACTATTTGAGATGGAGATTGAGCCATTGAAAAAGAACCCAGTCTCAAAGCCAAAACAAAAAACAAAAAAAAAACCCACATAAAACCCCAAAACAAACAAAATCACTTCATTTTCTCCTTTCAATTTTTTGTCTGCAGGCCTAAAATACTTGTAGCCAAACAACAGTATATGCTCTATCTAGCTATTGCACTGATTTTGAGCTACCCTAATTCAGCTTTATCAATTGAAAATTTAATCAAAATTGGTATTTGCACAGTCAGTGTTTTACATAAGGAAGTGTGTATAATTTACGAAACCTGATATACTTTTCTCTTGCCCACTGTAGTGCTGGTATTTGATCTCACTTAGCAGTACACATACTATCCAGAATGTTTTAAACAACACCATTTCTAGTTTTCTTTTATAGGTAGGATTTTCACAAGTGTTAAATAAAGTAAKGTTGTTTTCCTGAACTTGGTTAATAATTTTTATTTCACTTTTTTGGGTTTAGAATCCAAATTTAGAATCTTTTCTATAGTTTATCCATCAAAGGTCTTAAAAMCTTTTTAGATAAGGGGGCCTTTGTTCTTTACTGGTAAAAATATTCAGTGCTCCTTACTCTAGGTTCTTAAGTACTGAATTTTTCAYCTGAATGTACAGACCAGTTAGAATACAAACTGAGGCAGGGAAAGTGTTCTTCACTGATTGWATTTCTGAGAAGAGTCCTGATCTGTATTTGTTTTAGTAAACTAATGCACTCTTTGAGATTTTACCTGGTGCAGAGATTTCCAATACAATATGCAAACAACAATAGCATTTGATTGAAACTTTTGCCTCTAACAGACTGTCTCAGTTCAATGAGGAATCATCCACCAGTTTAGATCTCTCMGTTTCAGTCTGACATTTGAAATAATTGACAACAAAAATAGATTCAATCAAAGCAGGTGTGGATACCTCCAGAGCACCATACTAATCATTCCASACTTGTTAGCACTGCTCTTGGGACACAAGGGACAACAGAAATCACTAGTAACAGCAGTTTTACTATAGTAGCATGACTAATAATAATAATAAATCAAAGTTATCATTCCTGGGGAAATTCTGATGCAGGAAGATATTATCTTCAAGGTCTCATATAGATTTCAAAGACATTGCAGAAGTAACAGTGAAAGGGAAATGGATACATGCAAAACTACAGATAGAAARTAATGGGAACTTCCATTAATTCCCTATCTTCTAAAATGCTTCAGTAATATTTTTTTGTCTTCAAACATGGATAAAATAAAAGAAAAATTATGTCTACATTTAAATTCCTTAAGTTTTAAAATGTATCTTCATTAATTAAGTGTAATGGAAGTATTTTAGCATTTATTAGAWATTAGCAATTATTATTTTACCTAATAATTTTATATAGGTTCTTTAAAACAACTTGTTAACTATTCAAGATTACACAATTTTCCTCTTACTACAGGAAAATATAATAATTTCTTTATTTTAAAAATATAGAGATACTTTATTTTTGCGTGCTGTCAAATAGACTGTGACAAATTTGTCTGAGAGTCAATACCTGCTTTCTTTATTTTCCACTGAATAATTACTTGCTTATCACATGGATTGTTTAGCTACTTTATTTACTTCATATTCACAGAATTACTGTTTGTTTCATCTTATTTGCCATTATGTCCAAACACAGATTTAAATCATAATGGTAATACTTGTAGGCAGTGAAAAAGAAATTCCAAAACTTTAAAGCACTGTGTGTTGTTCCATGCTTTCTCTGTTTTTTCTTAGACACTCACTGTTTGGAATAATTAATAGTCTTCAGGTTGTGAACTGGAATTCATTTAAATAATCATGCATGCTTTTTATTGTGCCTAAACTTATCTAWGTACATAGAAGAACTAATTTCTGCATACCTTTAAACCTACAAAAAAAAAAAAGACAAAAATTTTGCACACGCAAACAGGGTTTTCTTGGGTTTTTTTTGTTTTGTTTTGTTTTTGGTTGTTGTTGTTGTTGTATCCCCCTAATGCTGGAAAGAGACATCTAACATAAATTGGATAAATATGACTTAAAATTTCTGAACCTCTCTGTTTACTATGGAAGAATCCCTCCAGAAAAAAAAATCTATTGCATATGTTCAAGAAGAACCTTTAATTTCTTTGTCATCCTTCATTCTTATTAGTTATTTTGGCTAAATAATGCTTTCAGCTCATACAATCCCATCTTGAAGCTCTTTTTCTAACTGACATTATTAGTACTTCAACCCAGAAGTTTCAGGATCAAGAGTTTTGTGTTTTTCCAAGAAAAAAACAAAACCCTGGAAAATGCTATAATTTCCTTAGCACCATGTCTTTGTATGTGTGTACTCATACATGAAAGTTTGTATATTCATTTTCATGTAAAGGCTATTATGAATTTTGACTCAAAAATGTAAGAATAAAGAAATGTACTGGCACTTTTGAAAAGAACTGATGTAGTTCAAAATTAACTACTTTTTTTTTTGCTCCAGTCTTATCCTCCAGTTTCATTCGTCCTCCAAACATAAAGTAGTTGCCACAAATTTATACTTTACTGTTAGTTACCACTCAATAAAAAACACAATGTTTTAAGTTTGCTTTATTTCTGTTTAAAAGGAAAACAAGGTAACAGTCTTATTATATCTATGTGGGCTGGTTTCAGCTGGGTTAATTTTCTTCCCAGTGTCTGGTAAGGGGTTGTCTTCTGGATTTGTGCCGAACATAGGGTGGATAACATRGGTTTTTTTACACAGAGCCAGGTGCTTTTCTGCTTTTCCTATTGCCATGCTGGCAAGGAAGTTGGGGTTTTCTTAGGTGATTAACTTCTTCATAGTGCATTCTCCTTAGTTCATTAACTTCTGTCATAAGTCTCATTCATTGTGACAGTTTGAAAAGCAA
The DNA here is from genome assembly GCA_902810485.1 of Alauda arvensis. Lineage (NCBI taxonomy): Eukaryota > Metazoa > Chordata > Aves > Passeriformes > Alaudidae > Alauda > Alauda arvensis. The sequence continues at coordinate 1,040,734 of CADDXX010000079.1, read as the reverse complement.
GATTAAAATTGTGGAATAATTTTAGATAGTGTACTATTGGATGATGTCACCTCATACTTAGCAAATCCTCCACAGATATTCCTTGAAGTAAATTATTTCAAAGATAGTTTTAATTTCTTTCTGCCTATTTTGTAAAGATGTAGAACCTTAATAGACTCTCTRCAGAACTGAGGCGCCTTTACATTTTGGCAGTGTATAATAAARTGGAAGCATTTTGTTCTCATCAGTTAAAACAACCTTTGCCATTTTATTTATCACTTGGCTTTTAAAACACTGACARGATACTAGACAACATTTATAGAGCGTGGCTGGAAGCAATATATTTGTTCTCCTTAACTGAAATCCATTCACCTTGAAAGTATGAGCTCATGAAGGATAAATGACCCAAAAGATAAGATCATTCCTATTAGGAAATAAAGTAACAGGACTCACAAAGATTTAAAGTGAAAGCATGTTTGTCATCTTAACTCATTCAAGCAAATGCAAAAAGCTAATTATTTGTCTATTTGTCTCCTCTGTATACATGTATGTGATTACACTTATTTATGGCTATTTATTTGGTAATAATTAATTATTTATGCATTCCTTATTGTACAACTATAAGAATCTACTTTTTTCTATTCAGGTAATGTTTTTTGAAATTGAATTTTTTTCCTTGTTGCTTGCTGCCTCAGTATATCAAAGAACAACTTTTCTTCTTTGACAGAGTTTCCACTTTCCAGGAAAGATGTGGTAAGTAGTTTCTTCTCCCTATTAGCTAGGTATTTATAGTGAATTTATCTCCATATGTCCCTTGAATCTTGGTTTTGTCACTTTTACTTCTCTCCATAAACTCATACTTTATTTATCTTCTGTCTTCACTGTTTTCTATGTATTTTTTATTTCAATTCTTCACTTTTCTTGGGGCTTGAAATTTCTTATCATTACTCTTTTTGTTTTGTTTTGTTTTGTTTTGTGCAAATGATCCAATCCTTAACCACTCCCTTAAAAATCTTTCCTTCCTTCCATATATCCACAACAAATGTCTGTATGGAAGCATAGCTTCTAAAATTTTTCACAATACAATGAAACAGGCARAAAAAGCATTGAGGCAAAAAGTACATTGATATATAGTATACTGACATTATACTGATATTGTACAGGATGATGGCTCAGCAAAAAAATTCATTCAAAACCATCCCTTATTACCCTAGCTACCATCTTGAATTCACTCATCAAGATCCACACTTGATAAGCTCTTTTCTGTCATCATTTCATGAATGAACCAGAAGAATATTACTTCTGTAATAATTTTTTTTTTAATGTGTAAACTGATTACTTGAGAGGGGTAGAYGCCATCATGGAGTTTGTCACCCTTCTTCCTTGATCAATCAAAGCATTCTTAATCAGCTACTAAAATGAATGTTCTTTTCAATTAACATATTCATGTGAACCGTGCAAGCAGAGTGCAAACCCCTGATAAACACAACATAATGAAGAAGTCTGTTCAAAGCTCAACAGTTACAGGGAGAATTATTTGCTTTGCAAATCACTGACCCAACAACTGTCAACATCAACCAGACTGTTTAGCTATAATTGTGTAACTGAGAAATAATAAGAACCTGATTCTGGTCTGGCAGCACCTTGTATATATTCTGGAGTGGCAGCACCTTTTATAGATTCTGGTGCCTAAGAAGAGGTATGAYATGACTGCAAAGCTGATATCTAAAATTCTAGATGCAATTTCTGAAGCTGGAAGGACCAAGCAGCCATAATATTTTATGCTCTCTGTTCTGTTCCATAAMCAAAAATTTCTAAAAGAATAATTTTCTTTCAGGTTTATGTCTGATCTCATTAAGTCCTTMTATGATCTGTTTAGGACATGCAGCCTCTTTACAAGGCAACAAAATATGCTGCAACTTGCTTATGATTTTCTATCAGATGCTCTTTTAATTTTTGTTTWGTTCTTCACATTTTTTCTGTCTTAAACAAGCTTCAACATCCACARTGTGTGAATGTGATGTGAATGGAACAGCATATGGATGTAGCTTCATGAGCTAAGAGTCATCCTGCATCAGTTGTCCATCAGAAATTTTCACAGTGCATTTATAAGGACTGAAAAGATAAGCATGGACCAGTGTGTACTTATGGGACAGGAAATTTCACCACTGCAAATAAAAGACAAATTCAACTGCATGTGTTTCAGTACCAAGTGTGTGTTGCCATGCAGATGTGGATACTTTCTACAGAATGACCAAGCCTGGGTTCATTGAACAATGAAGGTGCACCCATCTTACTGTTTTCAGTCTTAAGTTCTAAATATAATTTCTCCTGTTAAAAGAAATTTCTCTCACTGTATGAATGGCATGTGAATTTCATAGATTTGAATCTTCCCTGCCTGTAATCTTTATCCAGACCTTMATTTTCTCTTATCTTTCTGTGATTTAACTGTTTTATTACTATGTCTCTTACTCATTTAAAAATATTTTCTCCACTGAAGTCCCTAATTCCTTGGTTTTACAAGTCTTCCAAGACAGAATTGAAGATTTTTGTGTTCCTCCAGGTGGAAATATGATATCATAGCATCAGTCTGACCTTATAACCCCATTTTCCTTGCTTTTCCACTCACCTTAAAATCTGTTCAGARAGTTTAAAAAGATGTCCAAACTGTCCCTGAGATTTTTGGAAGCCAAATGTACATGCATCCAACTCATTTTCTCTCTGTTTACAGTACATATATATAATTAAATAAATTGGATAGAAAAATAGGAGAAGAAATAGCACAGGAGATATTTTCTTCATATATGTGTGTATATATATAGTCATAGAAAAGAAGTACCTAGGTTAAAATTATGAATAACAAGGCCATTTTTAAATATTTTTTAACAGTAAGTCATGTTTTAACCCCAACCAGTAGCCAAGCAACAAGCAGCCTCTCACTCTCTCCCTCACCAGCAGTGYTGGAGACAGAACTGGAAAGGTGAAAGCTAGAAAACTTGTTTAATAGGAACAGCAAAAGCTGCACACACAGGCAAGGCAAAAAAGGGATTTAATTCTCTGCTTCCCATGGACAGGAATGTGWCAACTGGGAAGACAAATATTCCCCAAATGTTACTCCATCACTSCAAACATTCCTCACTTCTTCCTTCTTCCCCCCAAGTATTATATACTGAGCATGACRCTATATGGTCTGGAACATCCCYCTGATAATTTTGGGTTCCTGCTGTGTCTTCTTCCCAATTCCCATGCACATCCAGACTCCCCTCTGGAGTGTCAGTATGAGAAGCAGAAAAGGCATTGGCTCTCTGTAAGCCCTGCTTAGCAATAACAAAAGCACCTCTGTATTATCACACTGTTTTCAGCACAAATACCAAAACACAGCTCCATACCAGCCCCTGTCATTAAAATTAACTTTGCCCCAGCCAAACCCAGCACACAGTTCAATAAGGACTTTAAAAATAGCTGCATTGCTTATTTCATGTAAGTGGATTTCAGCCCTCTATTATGAGTGCTACAGCACAATGATATGGKTGTGGAAAGGGTGAATTAATGAGACATCAGATGAAACGGTGAGGGAACAATCTCTCAGCAAGCAAAGGAGTATGTTTACCCATTAGACAATTAAAARAGTAACACTTCCAGCCAAAGAATACTTCTGATGTTAAGGGTTTTACAAGGGTTTTGAGCATCTATGAGGACAGAAGACAGATAGAAGCCATCTAYGAGGACTCTTATTAGTAACTGAAGTCATAAAAATCTACCTCAGCAAATTCATGAACTGTGAATGTTGGGAGGGCAGCAGGCTGAGTTCTTTAAATAAAGATTATCTCTGACACAGTCTAGATATTTGATTTGTCTGATCATATTCAGAATGTAGATACAAGAAAAGGTGATTAGACCTGACACCACATGGATGGCTACAGTTATAAAAAACAGCAAGACTTCTTATCTCTTCTATAAAGCAGATATATAGGGAGTTTAACCCAAGAGCATACATTCAGTGAAAAATGACAGGAAAGCATTTAAAAACTCATAAAAAGAACTATGGAGGGATGGACTGCAACAATATTTCCTAGGTGAGGCATCATTTCACATCAACAGGATTTATATCAGGCTCATGAAAAGTTTGTGGTAGAATACTTGTAGTGAAGGTAACTAACCCTAACTACTCAGTTTCTTTTTTTTTTTTTTTTCTTTCCTTGAAGGGAATAAATATGCATTAGTTCCCACACTTACACTTTAGAAGTTCTCCACAAGCACACTATTTAATTGTTGCTATTTCTTGGGATACCTGGCCGTCCTCTTAGCAAATATCTCATTTGTCAGTTTTTGAAAYGACACACATCTAATCACTGTCATAAGAGAACCTCATTCTTGCAGGACCTGTTTTTTTCTGCTTTGAGAAGGCAGTAGGTCAAGAATTAGATGTACACTTTAATTCAGGCAGTAAACTTTAGGGACAACGAGAGAGTTAGYAGAATACTCTTTTCATGAACATCAGACATCCAGATATTCAGTTTTTTCAACTAAATACTGAGTGTTGCATRTTAACCTCAGTTGAAATACAATTTATTAAGAGATGGATAAGCACAGTAGAAAATAAAACTAAAGATGTAAACCTTGAAACAACCATTATGTTGCAGTGAAATATCTTGACAGGTGCTATTAATCATTTATAGAGGATAGCATAATAATTTTCATTCAATATTAAAGTCAGTATAAAATCCTTTGTTAGGGGTAAAAGAACAAGACAAATATTATTCTACCTACACAGTACAAAAAAGCTCTAGGGAACTTCCATATTTCCTTAATAAAATTTAAAGATAATTTTTAAATTTGGAGWTGAGTGGATCTTGGCATCTTATGGAAAAGAGAACTCACAAGGTATGAATACTGTGGAAAAAGTCATGCACAGTCCAGAACAGAAGCTTGGAAGYGATAATATTTATTATTTCAAGTAACACAAATCCCGTTTTTGATCTAATGYCATATGTTCTTTACATAGTCAAAAAACTGAAAAATGTGTTTTGAGTTTTCTAAAAAATACCTCAGGATTTTCAGATAAAATGTAATATAGTTCTTATTCACCATATGACAAAGTAACACACACTCACTACATCTACCATRAATTATAGAAAGCTACAAAAATAAGGACTTAGGGAAGTATTGATCAAAGCACTTCTGGATGTCCTGGACAATTCATAGAAGCAGTTATTGTTATTTTCATTTTCACATAGCTACAAACACAATAACATGCAGGCACAGCACTGTTCAGAGACACAGTTTCTAAATTAAATAACTGTCACAGCTCATGCATGTGCATTCTCTATCATCCTTTCACATGATGAAGCGAACAACAGGGCTATAAAATATTTTCAGAACAATAATTCACAAATTGGTGGTGTTGCAGCATCATCTGGTATATATGTGACTTTCCTGGCTTCAAAGCATGCATATTTTTGTTGTCATATTTCAAAAGATGATATACACTACTTGTGGACCAAATGCGTTTTGGACACAAGTAGAACATGTTCAAAAGCACACTAAATGTGTATTTTATGGAGAAAGCAGGATGTTAAACTGAAAGTCAGTGCAACAAAGACCCTATTATCTAACTATGGTGAAAAACATGAGGAATATTAACCAGATATAAATTTCTACAGTTGTAGTGACTTTAAAGTACTTGTGTGATGAAAAAATCTCCATCTTCCAAATATATGTCCAAATTATTTMTTTTCCTGGAAAGAATCTTTTTCAACATCATCAGTGGAATATTTCTTGTGAATTAGACATTGAATTTGGACATTAAAAATCAAACTATATAGAAATCATAACGCACGTGAACAAAATGAGCTTATAAGCAGTGGGAATGTTTGGGKTTTTTTTTCTATAAGTTTTGTTAAGTACTTGTTGACCCAAAGTATTATTCCATTTTCATATTCAGCAATGAGGAATGTACAAGAAAAGGATGGGGGGAAAGTGCATTTATTTTTTTCTGTGGTGGTTAAATCTCTTTGTGAAGATTAAAAAACAGGAAATAAGCATGGTAGTCAAAAATAGCATAAGATAGGASGAAAATAAGGATATACAATAATCAGGTGATTAATAGTGTTTTATGCATGTAAATAGATATAATGCAATTTAAGAATAGAAAAATAGTCAGAGATATGTTTGAAAGCTATATTTTTATCATTTTCCCTTACAGAAAACCTTGATTTTTTTTTTTTTTTTACATTTAATGACATGTAGTACGACATCCTAGAGAAAGGAAAAGTGAATAGACACATTTCCTGATTTCCATATCAGTGAACTACAGCAAGGAGAATTCATTTGTAATGTAAGTAGGCTAAAACTGGATTTTCTCCCCTTTGTGACATAATATTCCTGGCTAAAAATGAGAGGAAATATTTTTGTTTTATTTGATGCATTTACTGTGGAGGTAAAGCAATGAAGGACTCAACAGCACTAATAGCAGTGAGTCTATACTGGGGCTTTTTCATCTGCAATCTATAGAGGCAAAAAAATAGAACTCTAATATTCTGAGAGTAATGGAGAATGTTGTTTACTCTCTTCCCTAGTCAAAGGTCCAAGGTGCCAGATTCAGAACAAATAAAAGAAAATATTTTCAGCTGTTGAGCTGTTTGCCAGCGGACATTTTGAGTACTCCAAGTTTATGTGTGTTCAAAAGAAGATTTGGACAGATTTTTGAAGAAAAATCCTCTGAGGTCTATAAAGAAGAAAGAAATCACATATGGGTCAGGAGGACCTTGAGCCACAAGTCATTGTACACTGGGAGAATGCAAGCATTTGGGAAAACACCACTACACATGCCCTGTTCTTATACGCTTCCCTAAGAATCTAGATTGCTCCAGTCAGAAACTGCACATGGAACTATAAGAATTGAACTATAAGTACTGAATTTCTATGTTTTTTTTTTTTTGTTATATTCTCAAAGATGACATATGCAAGAAGGGAGCTAATATGTGTGTGTAGTCTTGAAAAAAGAATTAGGTGAAGAATCCTAMAAAGAAAAAACAATCAAAACACCASTACAATGGTAAATAATGCTGTTGGGGTTTGTTATTTTCTATTTKTATTGGTTGGTTCCAAGCTACCCCCTTTTGCTGTTTGCCCTTGATTCTGCCTGGTCCACCTCCCTGATGCACCCCTYCCTGAGCTGCTGTCCCCTRTGCCSTCCCCTGGCACCTATTTGTTTCCCTTAAACCTGTCCCCTTGTTCTGGAAAGTTCTCCCAGTTCTTCTTGGTGATTTGTTGTTACATGTTTGTCCCTCCCTCAAGTTCTCCCSATTGCTCCCAGTYAATGTCTATCCAGATTGTAACCACAYCCCGATCCCTTCTGATYGGTTTGTTGTTACTGTCCCTCCCCCTGTTAAAAGGTGTTGCACACMCCAGAGAGGGGCTCCTTTTGGGCAATCCCCTCTSAGGGTAATTTGCCAAGCTCAATAAACCCTGAGAACTYAGACCCCCAAAGGAGTCAGCCTCTTTTTCCAACAGTAGCAGGAAGGTTTCTACCACTCTTRCACCCACCRGGGTCTGTGTGTGTCCTTRACCCACAGATYGTGGCAGGRTCRCCTCTGGGCAGAGCKAGCCCTAGAAGAGAGGGACCACCTGCATAATGCATTATTTTAACATTAATGCAAGTCACATTATCAGTAAGGCTCTCTCTGAATCATCTTGCTGCATATCTGCTTTGATTTCAGGACTCCCAGTAATTCCAAGAATTTCTCTTTGTTTTAGCCTCCCAAAGAGCAAAGCTTTTTTCTGTTTTGAAATCAGTTGAAGGTTATAAAATTGTTTAAATGTATAGTCATATATTTATGCATTAAAATATAAATGTTGAAATTGAAATATTAACACAAATATAGTTGACAGCTTCAACTGAACTTCTCTATTTCTTTATTTTTTCCTTTTAGAATTCTAAAGCAAAATGGAAAGATACACTAACATAATCAATTTCATGATATTGCTGTTACTCATGGTCAATTTAGTTTATGACAGTGTGATGAGGAAGACATAATTTTATATATTTAGTTGCTGAGCTTGGAAATGTTATGATGGCAATTGTAATCTTATGACAAAACTAATTTTTGTTTGGTTAATATTGTTGCCATATCTTTGTTTTACAGCYCAGCTGGGAAAAAAATAGTTCTCCATAGGCTAGTAAATGTCATATGCCAGAGTTTTAACAACAAATGTGTCTGAKTTCAGAATAGAAATGACTTTTTACTAAGAAATAGTTTAACAAAGGTAAAAATGYAGTTGCTGAAGTCTTTTTATAGATCCTTGAACTCATGATCACATATGGATCATTGACAGAGATAATTTTAAACTTGCCCTGGGATCTCAGAGCATACATGATTTTGCTTGGTTTGTGACTATGCTGTTATTTCCAATTACAATAGAAATAATTGCTTGTTAAGTCATGATTTTATTGTAAGACTCACAGTTAGTGCTAAATTCAAACTCTCAGCTCTGTAGCTGTGACTATCTCTCAGAAGCACAAAAATGCTGCGGTGCTGAAGAGCAGGATGTTGAACTTTTATGGGGCTTAATGGATAGGAACAAATAATTAAGAGTTTAATAGAAATACCTACCWTTTTTTTCCCCAACTATACTTTTTTTCTCTTTATTAAGCTAAGAATAAAACCATATGCTTAAGTTTGTGAGGAATAAAATAATGCAAAGTCAGTAAAAASAATTTCAAATTCACTCTGCATATATTTCACACAAAAAGGACTGCAGCTTCAMTTTCTGAGGGTGTTTATTTGTCTGATATTTAGTTCTGCTGAATTCCTTTCTTTAGACCTATTGGGACAATATTTGTTTCCAGATTCAGAGAGCATCAGTGCAATTCCAAACTGGTTTTGTCTTGTATGGAGATTATGTTTTTCATAGTAGCTTATTTATGGTRCTACATTTTGGATTTGTAGGTATCYGTTGTTGTCCTCAAGTCAAGTGAATTTCCAGTGAAACTTTTTATATCATAACTCCCAGATTKGTCATAGAACTGCAGTGCCTCCTTGTTGTCTCCTCAAATGTGTGATTAGGTGTATTTGAGGTGGGTCTTGTCTTTGGATGGGTTTGGAGAGCAATCCTYACCACTCTGATACATTTGATCGTCCTCTCTGTTTTTTATGATTATGCAGAAGTCATAGCTTTGGATTCTATATCCCAAATTCACTAGTTTAAACTACAACTCAGTATTAGGTATTYAYCTRCATGAAGCAYTGACCTCTGTCTTATCTCTGACTCRTGAGGAARGGGATTAAAAAAAAGTTTGCAGGAATTTTTACATCTTGAGTTAATTTTCTTTGTATGAAATCACATTTCACTGTCTTGAAATTGACTTTGTTTTAGCTTTACACAAGAAAAGATAGATGCAATGAAATCATAATGCAGTTTTGGGGTCGTGGTCAAAACTAATCTGACCCAACAGCTACTTAATGTGCTTAGCATTGGAATCTTGTGTAATGGAAATCAGTAAATATTCATGAATGCAGATACAGGTATAATTTACAATAAGCAAGAATATACACCCACAACTCTCTTCTTTGAGAAAAAAGATAGCCCTGCAGCCCTTTCACTAATGGCCCTAATTCTTCATACACAATTATTTCTTTTCACTGWAGTTCAATGAAACTAAGGGTTAACCCAGCATAGTTATTGTAGCTTTTCTTTAATGAATAGAGCCTAAAGTGCTATAGTTAGGGCCTTAGTTAATTAAACATTAATATCTTCATTTACTGTATGTGTAATTATAGAACTAGTTTTAGAGTAATTTATCATGTATGGGTTATGAAATAAAAATAAATCTGTTTAATCATAATGTAATCAAACAAGCAATTCATCAATTAAATCAGCATATCACACCTAYTCCACAGCTCTCTAATTAATACTTTATAATTCTCAGTTCAGGGTAAAATACTGCCTTCACTGATACCTTGGAGTCAAACTTCAAAATCTATCTCTAGGTTTTGACAAACTGATTGTATTTCACAGTTAAGATGAAAAAGCCTTCCAGATATCATTAGGATGCTATTTTGGTCCTAAATAAATCAGCCAGAGGTGCAAAATTAATTTTGTGTTTATTTTTTAAATTTTAATTTCTCATTAGCACCTTAAACTAAACAATCATCTCCTTCTGTAGCTAATGTTTGCACTGCTTTTTTCCTTATGAAATAAACCATATCCTAAGAAGTAAAAAAAAAAAAATTCAAATGTTCCAACTAGAAATAATTGTTCGTATTCTACAAAACGGTAAGCTCACTTTTTTGATTCTAACTTAATATTGTTATATCTCTCAGAAAGAATGTTTAATCACATTTAGAGCGTCCTGACTTACATTATGCTGGTTGATGTGATACATTTCAAATAAATAAAGATTTTTAAAAAAGCAAATTAAATCATTTTTAGAAAATGGGCAGAAGAAAAATTTTCTGATGCATAAATTTAGTTCTTCTTGGGAGATAAGTAATTCTAATAAAGCCCCACTACTAATTTTGGTATGCACAATAATGTGTGCTATCAAGATTTATAAAGGGGTTCTTATTTTCATCATTAAGTTATGAGAACAAAGTATAATTCCATTTTCATATAGTTGCATTATTGCTAAACACTTAATATATATACCAATAAATAATTTAATTCCTAAAGCAAAATAATTTTCATTGCTTTCTTTTATTCCATTCAGTCATCCTAGTATGCATCTTGCWTATGCATTATTTAAAGGTGATGTAACAAAGGCTGAGACAATAAAAAAGCTCAAAGTAATAAAGTTAAATTGATATACTGTTTTGCTGATGAGTGTTGGAAAACTATTTTTTCAAAATGCATTTGTCTTAAATCTTTCCATTTCAGTAAGCTGAAAGAATTTKTTTATCTTTTTCTGGATAAAGGAGATGAGTGGTAGATAATTTTGTGCGTGTGTGTAAATAAAGAAAATGGGTGAATTAACAGACACACTAATACAAGTTCAAATACATTAGAAATGCCCTCAACTGGCATTTTCTGTTAAAAATTTGGTGATATACTGAAGACCCAACAGCTACCTATCTCTCTATTCCTAGAGAACTGTTATTTTCAGACCTTAATTGGAAGGTCTGACTAAAAAAGGAAAACAATCTGCATTTCATATAGATAATAAACTGCTCTATATCAAAACTTCCTAGGAGAAAAGAAATTAAGATGACATGAATATACATTTTCCTTCATGAATTATTCAAAGAAGGCCAAATTAAGACCTTAAGTAAATATAGAGGTAAGCAAATTTGCACTGCCTTAACATGAACCTGAAAGTATGCCCCATCTACCCCTTGCAAAGACTACAATTAACATAAAAACAGCAATAAATTTAAAAGAAGGTGTAAGTCTACTTGTCACCAAAAGATGAATAGATGCTATACCCTACTTAACAATATTTGGGGTTCTACTGAGCTTTGATGACCTAATGTTTTCCATGTTACAGATCCATCATTAAAAAACAATGGATCTTAGCTCTGCAGCCAGCCAGTCTGTTCAACAGAAAAGTCAAACTTGTACAAGCAATTGTTTGATAGTTTGGATTTGACCCAGATGGCAACCAAGCACCAAAAGTCATCTTTCCTTTGCAAGATAGGTCAGGKATGCAAAAATACATTGAAGAACAGTTTTGGTAACAAGCCTTCCATAAAATCCACTKCTGTGACTCTGACTCTATTCTTTCMTTTTGGTGCAGAGGTTGATTGGATTTTTTTTTTTTCTTCCTAGCATCCTTACTGATTCCAAATAAGCATTGGAATATGTTTAGGTATATTCCAATATAGGAATATTGGTAGGTGTTTCTATATGTTCCTTATAAGATTTAAAACAATGGATAAAACACACAAATTCAAGTTGGTTTCTACCATGCCAACAGCAAACCCACAAAATTCAAAATTTAAGAAACAGTGTGTTCRAAAGTCAAGTGTTACAATCTTATTTAGGATTGAGAAATATCCCCATATTTTGCATTTCTACTTTTTTGTCTTTCCACTCTCTAGATCCTCTGCTACCGTATTGCTGACCCTTCTAAAATATGGCAATCATTTAGTTTTTGAATCCATCTGGAACTGTTACAGAACTGTAATACTGTAGTTTTATCAGTAGAGCCTATATTACTAACAGAAACTGCATCATCATTTATACTCATTAGCCCCTTCTTTTTTCCAGAACTATCTGCAAACACTCTGTCAGTGGGCAAGGACTAAGGGATTCTATCATTACTAAAACTTCTAGCCTGTTTTTGGGAGGAGTGCTTTCCCTTACTGTGGCCGCTCCTTCCCCATAGCTTTTAAATAGCTGTCATCTTGTTTACCTCAGCACCTGACCGACCACATAAAACCACTGAAATTAAAAGACTGATATGCTCCTTGTGGTTTCCATTTCTCCTTTTCCATTACCATGAAGTRTTGCATTTTTTCCTTAATTATGTTGTAAGCACTCTTCAGCAGAGATGAGGTTTTACTTAGCCAAACGTGTCGGCTCTAATCTTGCTTAGTACTTCATATGGTGACACAACTACTGTTTTTATAAGGAGAGTGATGGGGTCTGGGATGCTTCTTGACACTGGCAGATACTCTTTTTGATGTGGTAATTTTCCATTTGGCATTTTTGCAACGTTTTTTCATGATAGCTAGACACATCAACGATGATAGCATTAGATGATATTTTAACTCAAAGATAAAGAAGCCATCCAGATATCAGTGGAAACTGTAACTACATTCCAAATAAAACATAACAAATTAATTCTTGATACATTTTCAGATTGTTAGAATTATTCTTACATATCCAATATGTTCAAAACTCTCCCAAATTCGTATAGTTTTTTATTAATAGAGGATGGTTGTGTTTCTGAAGTACTTATTCAGCTTCTCATAAATACTAAGGTATCATTTGGATTCTAGTGCTCTAGAAATTTAGCCCTGGCAATTCAGGAGTGTTACAAACCAGTTTAAACACAGAAGAGCAAAGGAAACTAAGTGTCTGTGAATAAAAGAGATCAGACTTAGAAAAGTTTGAAATATACCCAAAAAGTATGATTAAAACCAAACATGGTAAGATGTTGATGCCAATTTGGTTTATTGATAAAAAACCAAAGACAAAGAAAGAGAAAACAAAGAAATAGAAAAAGATTTGTGTGTGGAACACTGAGTATAGGCTTTAAAATGCCACACTGTGTTTTTCTACATGTTCTTTTTTTTTTTTTTTTAAAGATGCCCAGAGAACACTTATAAGAAACCATGACTCCTGGCAGAGTACCCAAATCAACACACTGCTATGCAGGTAGAAGTCCCACTTCTATAACTTAAAGGAAGATACTTGTCCTCAAGGGAAAAAAAAMCCTCTGTGCTCTGGATCCCAAAACAAGGTCAAACACAAAACAAACATATGTATTGAATACAGAGACATCTCTTTGCTGCCAGTCTAGTAATGATACACCATTACTCTGAAGGTAAGTTATCAGGAGGTATCTCACCCTTCCATGGATCTGGAAACCAYACTTTGCTATAATGTGGCTGAAGCCAAGTACTGAATGTTCAGCCAAATGCTTTGGATCTCATTCAGATTTTAATTGCAGGCAACAAATGACACTTGTAATTAATTATGCTTGTTTCCTTTTTGGATGTACACCTCAAGCCTATATGATTCAGGCAATGTTTGTATATCTAATTGGATCAAAGTCTGCTTAAAATCTTTCCATTTGTTATGTTTTACTTATAATTTTATTGAATTGAAGAGGTAATTTTTACCAATGAAATTAGCAGTTAGATGTACACTTCAGAATAAAAAGATATAACAGGTCACCTCTAAACTATAATTTCTGTGGCCTGAAAAGGAATATATAAAATAAGAAAAAAGCTAAAAAATTYGTTATCTCAGATACATTTATTTTCTATGAATTATAAAAAAAATATTCCCACTGCAGAAAACATGCTCTGAAAAGTGCAGCATTCATTTTTCTTCACACTTATAAAATTAGATGTGCCATTAGATTACATTTTGTTAGGTATAAAAATAAGGATGATGTAAGTGAAATTCATTTGAGCCATGCAAAAATACAGATAAGGTATTTTTTTCAAAATTAATTAATTAAAGTTTGTAATAGATAATGATTTTTGCATCCAATGCATCTGACACAGCATTTTGTGTCAGATGCTTTGGAAGCTGCAAAAGATTCTGAATTTCAAATAACTTCCAACTTAAAACCCTACAGAGAAACTGGAGAACCATGAAGCCCAAGCATTAAAACTAAAACTTTTCTCACTGAAATCAAATAGAAATTCTGATGCTGATTTTCTTGGATACATCACTTCATGCATGATAGGTTAAACCTTCAGAGATGCAAGCCAATATTGAGAAAAAGATTGTGACTTTACTCTCTGATGATGAACTTTGTAGGTAAGAAGTTTATATGGGCTGTTTGTTCTGTCTCTTAATGAGAGACAATTAGTAGTCTGAAGTTCACACTTCATTAAAAGACTTACTAACTGCATCTTGCACTTTGAGTCTTAAATRGGAGTAATTGGGTAATTTTACAATATTCACTAGAAATTCACAGTTGTGGGACTTTCCTATGTAAAAGCAGCCCAAGACTAAAAAGCTTAAGAAAAATTGCAATAATACTGCTTCTAATATGGCTGAAAATAATTCAGAAAATGTACATACAAAAACATTCTGTTGTTCTTTCTGCCCTACAAAATGCCTTCCTTCTGTCTGAAAGTTTGGAAAGACAAGTATTGCCTTTCAATATATAATTCACTCCCATGTCAGTAGCTGCAGAGGCATGTAGGGGCCTGAGACTTTAAAAAAAAAGTCATAGTTGTGCCTCTTGGGGTTGGGATGATTTAAATGACAATTTCCAGTAGAATTAATTTCTTTCTGCTGAGAAGGACTTGAGGGTGCTGGGTGATGTGAGGCTGGACATGACCCAGCACTGTGCATTTGCAACCCAGAGAGCCAAACGTGTCCTGGGCTGCATCCGGAGCAATGTGGGCAGCAGGGCCAGGGAGGGGATTCTGAGGCTCCACCTGCAGTGTTACATCCAGCTCTGGGGTCCTCAGCCCAAGAACATAGACCTGTTGGAGCGAGTCCAGAGGAGGCCATCAAGTTGATCACAGGCCTGGAGCACCTCTCTCTCTATGAGGAAAGGCTAAAAAAGCAGGAGTTGGGCTTTTTCAGCCTGGAGAAGGTCCAGGGGTGACTTTATTGCAGCCTGTCAACACCTGWAAGGGGCCTATAAGAAGGCTGGAGTGAGACTTTTTACAAGGATRTGTATTGATATGACAAGGGGGATGACTTTACACTGAGAGTAGATTTAGATTAGATATTAGGAAGAGATTCTTTACGTGAAGTAGGTGAGGCAGTGCAACAATGAAGTTGTGGATGCCTTATTCCTGAAATGTTCAAGTACAGGTTGGACAGGGCCATGAACAATCTGGTTCTAGTGGAAAGTGTTCCTGCTCATAGTGGGTGTATGTAAAACTAGATGATCTTTAAGATCCCTTCCATCCCAAATCATTCTTGGATTCTATGATTCTGTGATTCTATTATCTTGAAGTTTATTGCAAAAAATAAAAACTGTTTCAAAAGAAGAAGGCATAGCTGCACACAAATCCTTGCTCTCCTACATCCAATGAGTATTTTACGCTTTCTCAGTAAAAAACAAACACTATTTTTTTCATTATGGATAAGCAGACATTTGGTATACATGTGTAGCACAGAGATGAAATTTACTTTTTTTTCCTCTATCCATTAATTACATAACCTTTAGTGTGTGATTACTGTCCAGGCACCCTGGACAGAAAAGGACTGCTTCATTTACTTGGAATGCAGATGACTGTCTAATTTAGCATTGCATAGCTAAGAACAAATTCTAACCAGCATTAAAATTGCCTGTCTGTTTCTTTGTTGCTTTCTTTTTAAAGCCACAGGTAAAACTATGAATAATATATGGGGAGAAGTWAACCATCTTCGTGGTAATTAGTGTAAGTGCCATGTTTCAGGTATGCATTTCAATCGTACTGAGTTCCCTTTTGGATTGTGCACTCAGAAATGTCTTGGGGACAATTGGGGAACAGCCACAACACTGCTGTAATTTACCATTCTTTGAGTTGCAAATTGCTGAAAAGGAAGTTTATCTTATATGCTTCTAAGAACCAACTCTGGAGCAGAATTTTCCTGCATTTGAAGAAAAAAACCACTTTTTTCCCCCCTAATTAATTTTTTACTTAATACTGAAGCAATTAGTCCAAATTGGTACCCACTGGTATTGGTTATGGTTACATTTATTTCTTTTATTAGAATATGCTCTAACAGAGACCYGCTATTTCAGGCATTTATTGTACCTCTTTTAACATTTCTGCATGATTCTCTATTTTGATCCAGACTGGGGCCCAGTGGAGTAGATTAGAGTCCTGAAGAGATAATGTACAATTAGATTGACAAAAGAGCCCTATAAATTGTCTTGCATGAAAAGGGCAGGAAAGGGCATTGTGTCCCATTGAACCTTTGCCACTTGGTATAAGCCATTAGATACTAATTAGGATGAGGACATTAAGAGTGATACACTGTTACTGTTGTAATTCAGAGAGTGACTTTGTACTTTAAATTAAGAATTCTGGAGCACATTCCAGTTCTGCTTTGCAGCAGTATATTCGAGTCGGTGGTAAGTCTGATTATTTTGGATAATCATATCTCAGCAGAAAATTCTGCAGTAGACTTTTACATGTGTGTACACATATAACAAAAAGTTCTAAGACAGAAGTATGGTACAAAGCAAGAACAGTACAGGCTATTTATATAGGGGTAATTCTGGACAAGACGAGTACTAATTATGATACACTGGAAAACAGGAAAAGAAGACCACATATTTAAATAGCTAATTATTCACAGTAGACTACTTTTTAGAGATTTTTTTTTTTTTTTGCAGTATCTGGCAGTATCTTGTAAAACAAAGAGATGCCCATGTCTTCAGCCTTTCAAGAAGCACAGAGACTTAGTGCTGAAGTTTGGGGTAGACCTTAGTAGTTTGTTCTCTATTAATGATCCTGATGAAGAACCAAATATTTTCGTACCTGTTGAGTTACTGGAAAACAGTTCCACACTTTTCAGTGTACAGAATAAGATTTCTTATTYTGATGTTGTTATGGAATTTCCGGGAGTTTGTCATTTAAATGAGATATTCCATTACATTATTTTGACTCAAAGAAAACAGCTGTGATGCACTAGAAATTAAATCACTAGAGAACTGCACATCTTTACAAAATACTAACTGGTTTTGTTTTATTTTTTCTTAAAATCAGATAAAATTTGTTSTATTATGTGGTTCATCCAGGACTTTGATACACAAATTCTGCAACAGTCTCTCTATCTGCCGTGTGGATGGCTACTCTATCACAGGTTTTCTCCAAAACTCAGATGAGGTCAGCTTTGTAATTTCCTTGTCAAAATTGGATAGGATGTTTTTTATAAAGATCTGTCACTTCATAGACTTGTTCCAGGTTAGCTAAAATAACATTTAAAAAAAATTTGCACTAAGCACACAGTTATGACTATATTTTTCATCTCTAGTGTTCTGTATGGCACATCCTTCATTCCCAGCTCCTTTACCCTCTTCTCCCCTCTCTGAGCAGTGCAGAGAGATGAAGAGAGTGTCTGTGGTCATTCTGTAGCATTAAACCACATATGGCCATATGGCCATTTTTGCTATGATATATGGAGTATTTTGTCAAGTTGTCACAAAAATGCAAAAAAAAAAAAAAAAAAAAAAAAAAAAGAGAGAATAATTCCATATTCCCTGAGTATATTCAGTGAAAGGTTTTAAGTGGAAGATTCTGGTAATTCCTATTCCTCACCTTTGAATCACAGTTCACCAGATTATTCATAATGTAATGAGATTTTGATGTTTRAAAAGACAACACTGAGTACTGAAGTATTTGTGTTCGTTACACTATGCACATTCTTATAGATAGGAGCACACAAATTAATCTKGATGGAAAAATAGCAGGTCATGCATTTTACGTGACATCAGAGACATGTTTGAGACCAGCTGTAGGATACTGCTGCTGATCAYCTTATAGGAGAGCCAGGAGCACTTCATGAGTACAGGACTTTGAGGTTAGACTCACTGCATAATCTGACAGTGATMAGAAACACATTTTCATCAGAGGCTCTTTGGCATCACAATATACAGTTTATGTGAGATGCATTAACAGGCTGAATTCACTCTRGCCATCAGCATATTGAAAATAATAMTTCAGATACTAGAGATTATTATAARTTTTGATAGAATTAAGTTTGCACTTAATTCCTAAAATTCCTAAATTCAGGAATTTTACTCCTATTTAGGCAGTTCCTAAAATTAACTTGAATCTAGAAGTAACCTTGKAAATTCTTCAGGAAATAAAGTATGAGTACTGATAGATTATCCAACTGTCAGTAAGTTTATTTAACACTTACCAGAATATGCCATTAGTAGGCTTGAACTCTCTCTACCATACCAAAGTCCCTAAAGCTGCAATTATCAACTTGATATTAAAATCCCTAGACAATATTGTTTGACTAATCTAATTGTTGTTCATTAATTATATCTGCTGTTAATATTACCTGTTGCTATTATTRTCAATGAAAATTAGATTTTAATTTTTTGGCCCACTTATACAATGTCACTTGTCTAAGAGCAGAGGAAAACTTTGTTATATCTATAAAACCCAGAAGTCTGATAAGAAAAATGAATTATGAAAATAAATAAAACATATTAAAAAAAAAAAAAGGCAGCAAAAGAATAAAACATGAAATGCCTGGACATCTGACCCCAAAGCTTAAGTTATCCTTACATTGCTTATACCCAGTAAATTCCTATYTCTGTCCTCCATCTRTGAAGTTTTGATTGGCCCAGAGAATAACCTTCCATTTGCTCACTACATCAGACTCAGATTCAGAAAACCTGCTATTCTTTAAAACTGGGGGAAAAAAAATCAATATAATCACAAGAAAAATGTATGYTTATGCTCAGGATATTTGCACAGATACTTTTTTCTTGGAAGCTGACTGTGATGTACTGGAGAGATGTTATAGTAAATTATTTACCTTAAGAAAGACAAAAAAATGAAATCTATGCCTTTAAATTCACTATTGCCTTTCAATCTCTGTTATAAGCTCTGATATTGACAACAAAATTCTAGCACATATTGCTTCCAAATATACGTGTATGTATCACTATTATGGAAAATTCTTGGCTTGAGATATAAGGGAAGATTCTAATTAAGATGGTCTTCTCTTCATGAAAATATCTTAGACAATTTCCTAATTCAAAAATGTCTTCATAAGATTCTGCCTGCTGACAAGTGCAAAAGCTGATATTTGCTTCCTGGTAGCAGGCAGGGGAATCATGGCTTTTTGCAGAGCAGAGAAGAATCATTAAAATTGCAACAGAAAAGCCACACAAAAAAATTTCTAATGGGACATATGTTTATAGATCCAGTGTTCATTCAAATTTTGCATCTCCATTGCAGGATCCTTAAGAGACTATTTCTACAGTGAAGAGCTCTTCCTAGAGCCTAATTCTTATCAACTGTGATGACTATTTATGATTTGTTTCTGGATATTCCCTCATGAAAGACACAGCTGGGARTAAAGCTATTGTAAGCCTGTAGCTCAAGAAATGTTATTACCATCATTGAAATTGTCAATACAAGGGAATTGGAGAGAATAAGTCTGAGCAACTGAGACACTAGCAAAAACCTGGGTCTTTAAATAATTATGCATTTGTTGCATTCAATTAATACATAATCTCTCTTAAACAACTGTGAATCAACTATTAAGAACATRTATTAATTAATCAGTGAGTGCATTAAAGATTGGTGATTCTGATAGCTGCAGTCTTTATTGATTCATATTTTCCAAGGTCAGGAGAGCCATACTCTGGAGAGCCATGCTGAAAGAAGCTAAAAGCRATGAGATTATCTTCCCTGGGACCCAAACTCCAGTGTGTATCACCAGTATCTATAAACAATTTTCTGTAGGTAAAGATCTGCCTAGCATCAAGAGTGACTTGTTGCTTTCATAAGTTAAAAATCAGATGGCTCTAATTTCTAGGATCTGGGTACTATCAGCTCATTCAAGTGTGTGTTTGCATCTGGGTGGTGGTCATTTGACTCCCTTTTAGAGCAACAAGATAAATACTGCTATCKTCCTCTTATGTGATTATACCAAGTCATATTTCGATATATGCCTGGGTTAAAGGCAGACAGAATAATATCTCAATTAGGCCTGAACTAATCAGGCTGAACCAATCAGCTAATCAGGCTGAAAGACTGATAACAGAATAGAGTTAAGAGACTTTGCTGAGTTCTGCTGAGACCAGGACTGGACCATGTTGAATTTGTTTTGCCCAAATTAGTCTTAAGGCTTGTATGAAGTTTTATTTACTTATTTTTTAATAGCTGTAAAAACAGCCATTTATTGGCCATTAATGCATATTGGCTGTTTTATTTTCAGATTTGGACTGGAATTATAGTATGTTGTACACTGCAAGACCAAAGCTCCCTTCAAAAGAAGAAGCTGTCTGTGGGCCAGTTAGGCTTTGAAAATCATTTACTTTAATCACAAAAAGGAACACAAGTTCTTCTAGCTCCATAATAAAGGGGAAAGGACATTAAATAACTTTCAAAGCAAACTGTCTTGTTTAGTTTCATTAGATGACCYTAATTTCTCCAAGAATGCAAATTTTTTCTGAGACTAGCAAACAATATTTCTCTAGATTATCAAGAAACATATGCAAATGAGTTTTTTGATATCCTCATGAGAATTAATACTTCATAGTTGTCATAAGAAATGATGCAATATAATAAAACAAGATTTTCTTTATCGTGATGTTTAAATTCTTGTAAAGAGAGCTAAGTGAAGAACTATGCAAAGCAAGTATTTAGCTCAACTCTGTATAAAGTAATGCCCTGAATTTTTCTTTATTGAGAAAATTTATTTAATAAAAGGGCTTATGAAGGTACTATTTACTTAAAAATATTKATTTAAATAAATTTATTGCATAACAGTATTAGTATAACAGAAATGGCTTTTGAAGATTGCATTCACAAAGAAGCTAAAAATAAAAATTAACTCTCACCTGTATTTTGGATATAAGATTTATGTCACAGATACAGTTTGGAAATAAGCATTGCATACCTTCATATGAATAGCATCACATAAAATTGCAGGAGATAATGAGGCAATAGATGAACTGTAAGACTTGTTTGAACTCCTTCTGAAAGTATATGTAAARTTATGGACATAATCAGGTAGAGGCTGGGCAGGTACTAAATTTCACTTCTCCTGTAAATATCAAGACAGATTTTTTTATCCTAAGCAAGGCAACCATGAATGCCTAGCTATAATTATTTACTGCAGGTTTTCTCCCAATATGTCTTGACATAAAGTTAGTGAGTAATTAAGTTGCAGTTCTGTCTAAAAGGCAGGTRTAATTATTTAAAATATATAATAATTTAAAATAGTTACCCAGGTTTCTTCAGTGAAAAAGTGGATATTTCCAGGAAGTATTTTCGTTAAGTAATTTAGGGAGAAGGAATTGGTTACTGAAAATTCTTATTTCTATTGACAGGTTATACACAGAGTTTAGAGTAGATGTTAAAAATGTAAACTTTAAATACCTGTCTATATGTTCACTGAATATCACACCAAATATTTAGTTTCCACCAAAAAAAATTAAAATATATTGTATAATTTTTGGTATATGTATATTTTACAATCATGATGTCTTCCATTCAAAGCTTCTATGTATATGTTTCTCAACAAGTAAGCTAGAGTTTAAAASTAAAATTAATTTTATCATGAAGGTAAATTATTGACTAGTCAGATAAACTTTCCACAGAAGTAGAGATAATGCTAGAGGCTATAAATAAACAGAACCATAGAACTTTGGTTTCAGGCAATTTCACCCTATCTATCATAAATCTTAGAGGCAAAATGTAACAGGCATGATTGATATGACAGACAATTGCTTTCTAACCCACTAAGCAAATACATCTGTATAAAAATAACTCATGTCAATAATAGTGTCCAACTTATGGTCTTTGCATTATTCTAAGAGTAAAGKAAAATGTACTGGTGGCAAAAAAATATCATGAATGCAACATGATAAATGCAATGTCCCTCTGAAATCCAAATATCTGTCTGGAAAAATAAACAGGAAACAATAAAAAGTAATATTGTGAGTTGATTGACTTCAGAAAATAAAAACCACAAAAACATATTCAATATCATACTGTCATTATACCCCTGTGACCTGCTATGTCATGTCTATATACTTAGAAGTTATTGGGAACATCTTAATGCAAGTAGGCTGACCACTTTCCTATTCCATGTTTGTAATTCACTGTTTCTATCAACTCTCTGTCATATCTGTCTTCGAAAAGCCACTTCCAAAAAGCCACTGAGAGTCCCTTAGAATGATGACTGGCAGGCCCAAAGCTGATCAGAGCTTAGTGGTCTGTGTGCAAAGCTCTTTTCTTTATCCCAGATTTAGTTGGAAAGAGACAAGAATGATATATTTTTTTAAATTTATTTTTAAATTCGAAGTCCTGTTTTAAATAAAATAGAAAYTAGAATTGCATTTTCACTGAAGACACTGAAGCTATTTGATTTTGCCAAAGATATATTTTTTGCATACCAAGTTTCACAATTTCTTCTTTAACCCTTTTAGACCTGATTATTGTATAGTATAGCTAGTGTCTTCATATTGTAGTGAGTGTGTGGTGCAGGAAGTCCAGAGCCACCACCTGAATCYTTCATTAAATCATTGATATGGACCCTCTTCCTCTCAGAAGGAGACCCACAGCCCTCTTCTGTGATTCTTTTTCTTCTTTTCTTCCTTTGAATTTTATCCCCTATAGCTCAAAGGGTTCCTTAGAAGACTGTGTTCAGTTACCCACCAGACAAGGAAACATTTTCATGCTCCTTATGGAATATTTCTCATCTCAGTCAATGTCCATAATGTAAAGGCATATGACACTCAAATTGAGAATAAGTATTGTTCCGCAGTGCAGTTCTTCTGCACAGATGAAATAAAAGAATTCTGAAATACAGTATTTTGTAGGATGAAAAATCCCAGTGTGATGTTAACCAAAATCTATTGTTGTCTGAATTGTCAGAACATTATATATTGATCCCTTGCTTGATAAAAATKGAATGAAAAATGGGGACAGCAACAAACACTGGAATCAGAACGGAAGATTTCAAAATGAAGTACTAAATGCTTTTAAGTACACAACACAAAGAAGAAATTGCAGCAAATCAGTTCCAGTYATATGCTTTTACTTTCTTTGAAAACAGAAAACACTATTTTCAAAAATTCGACTTCAGGAGAAGACTTTAATMTTTTCTTTAGCATTGGCTACCTCAGTAACATCATGATATTTCTGTTAGAGACATATGCCCATGAATTACCTCATTCACACTTGTTRTTCTGATTGAAGGCATAATTTCTTCCTTGAGAGAATACTAATGAAGTTGTTCATTCCGAGGGCGTTCTACCTAATCTGTTTGAACTTTAGGTTGAGGTATTTTAGATCARTAGAAAATAAAATGGCTATAGCTTTATTTATTTAAATTAATATATTTAGGAATAAGCATTATTACAATATGACAGACAGGAGAAATTTGAATAACTCCCCATTGATTTTGTTAAATGGATGTCATTGTTCCTGCAGTTTTTTCTGTTCAGCTTCAGAATATGCCTCAAAATTCAGAAGATTACCCATAAACCCTAGAAGTTATGAAGATTTAGGTCCTGATCCTAAGACCAACTCTTCATATATTGCTTTTCTAGACAGATGAAAGTCAAGAAGCCATTTTCTAATTAAAAACTATTTTCTTCTTTACAGTGGTTCATTCTGAATAGAAATAAATGTATCTGTTTTCTTTTGAAGTTTCCCAGTGATATCTTTCAGTCTGTGTGGATATTTTGGCTATTCCAGAGAATTCTGAAT
Source organism: Alauda arvensis (assembly GCA_902810485.1). NCBI lineage: Eukaryota > Metazoa > Chordata > Aves > Passeriformes > Alaudidae > Alauda > Alauda arvensis. The sequence goes on along the minus strand of CADDXX010000079.1, from coordinate 1,016,717 downwards.
GGCATTGGATGCTTATCTTTAGGGCTCTAATCCTTATCTAAATCTTGACTGYTTATAATTTTGTGTAAAAACACATCCAGAACAGAACTCAAACCTTGCAATRAATTTATTAATTTACCTCCAGCAAACAAGCTTTGTAGCTCCTGAAATACTGTGACTATACTGTAGTTGAAAGCCTCAGTCAATTGGAAATGGTATAAAAAYACTTCAAACAAGAAATTGGAATAATTTGAACTTAATGCTGCAAAAAAYCAAACTATGTAAAAGCTACAGTACCTACAGACAGAATAAAACATTTCTGAAGTCTTAGTATGAAATTGTTCTTTTAATCATGCATGCTTTTCCTTTTCTAAAGGAAATATCAGTATAATAATCCATGCTATTAGAAGAGCAATATCAACATTTAAAAACTTGAAAATTAGAAAACAGTAATAGAAGGATTAAGTTATGGCAACTGCATTAATATTATTACAATAGTGATGACATTTCAGTAGCTATAGCTATTCCTGGATGGCATTTCATGAAAGTATTTTACCACGCATGGATTGATCCATAGAGTCGTAGAATGGTTTTTTTGGAAGTAACCATAAATATTATCTAGGTCCAACCAGCTTGCCATYGGTAGGGATGCCATGAAGTAGATCATCTTGCTCAGAACCTCATCCAGCCTGGCCTTGAATACTTGCAGGGATGGGGCTTCCATAGCTTCTCTGGGCAACCTGTTCTAGTGCCTCACTATGCACTGATGAAAGGATTTTTTCCTCAGTCTAATCTAAATATCTTTTTTTAATTTGAAACCATTCCCCCTGGTCCTATCAATATCTGTCCATTTAAAAGGTCCCTCTGCAGCTTTATTATAGGACCCYTTTAGATGCTGAAAGGCTGCTGTAAGGTCACCCTGGTGCCATCTTTTCTCCAGAATGACCAATCCCAAGTATCTCAGCCCATCTTCACAGGAGATAATTTTCTTTGATGGCTAACAGGCTAAGAGATACATCTAATAGATTCAGCAAAGACCTTTGGAACACAACAACTCTGTCAGCTGCATAGAACAAGATGACCTGTTACTTAACTTGAAATTTCTGCAGATTCAATAAAATCAATCATCCCAAAATTTTTAAATCTGATTGTAGGCAGAACATTTTTTGTTTGTTTTATATAAGAGTAGTTATCCAGGAACAGAACATTKAATTAATTTAAATTTTAATCTTATAGTACTTCAGTAAAATAATTAAAATAGAAATAAATTTAATTAATGGATCATCCTTTCCAACCGCATACTGAATCCTGGGGGTGTACTAATCTTAATTGGAAGGCCTGTTTTCCTTGATGTTTTACTGCATCTTCTTTTATGAGACAATTCATTTAGCTGTTTAGTGGTTACTCTCCTCCTAAAGGTGGAAGCAGAGTGCATTTCTAATGTTGAGAAATACAGCAAAGGAGGAAAAATCATGGCTCTGTTCAGCCCGAGAAAACTGAGAAGACAAACTAACACTCTTCACCAATTTCCATCATTTCAGATATGTCATTTCAGAACTGAACTAGGGCAGACTTGCAGCTTGRTTACTCTGACTTGTCTCATGGTGGCAACTTGAAAAACATCAGTAACTGAATCTCAGAATATACACCAGAACATCACATCATAGAATAGTTTTGGTTATCATATCCTAGCAGCTCTAAATGTAAGTCTAATCTTTGTCTATGCTGGAGAGAGAAAAGTTAAAAATTATTGARTTATCATGGATTTCTTCCACATAAAATGCAAATACCATAGTGATAGACCCATTTCTTACCACAAATCGTTTAAGCAAGGGGGAATTGTGGAGAATGGCTTCCTATGCTACTGCTTAACTCCACTTATATCATACAAAGTGTCTCACATGTAAATARGGTAACTCCAGTGAGAAAGACAGTAACAGGAAGAGTGTTCTGTTTGTTCCTGATCCAACAACCCATTGAATAAGCTGAATAAGAAAGGACGTACTGCTTTTTCATTTTTCTTTTTTTCCTTTTGAAAAACAGCTATAGTAATTTAATTCTACCACCAGAAAATCAAGTCAAAAATAACAGAACTTTAATGCTGGCAACCCCAAACTGCCTTATTCAGACTCTCTCCTGAAATCCTCCAAGAATTCTTTGCAGACTTCATTATTAAAATGAGATAATTGAGGAAGCTGAATAATTTCATTAAAAAAACATTAAACCCCTACTTCTAACATGTATGCTTTCTATAACATGCTATTATGCAAAAATAGGAATCTGCAAAGTAATAAAAAATAACCAAAGGCAATATTCCTTCCAGTTCTGTTTCCCATTTATTTTGAAATACAGCTAATCACTTAACATCAAAAAATTTTGACACAAACATTTCTTTTCTACCTATTTTCACTTCTCTTATCTGCACAACTACTTTTTGCAAATTCTCAGTGCTTATATGTGTAGGAGAAGGGAATGCAGGTGACCTCATCCCTGGTAAGTAACAGCTGTGTTAATAATCAATACACCCTTGCCCCTGATGAGTAACATCTATAGCCAATAAGGATGAGTGAGATAAAAGAGGAGGATCATCATAGAGCAGGAACCTTAAGGTATGTGAAGGAGAGAATCATGAAGAAGGATCCTTGGGGGAGAGAATCACTCCTGTGAGGTCAGTCTGGGTCTGCAGTTAGAGCCTGTTGTTGGAACCTGCAGTCACAGTCTAGCTGGGTAAAAGCCTGCGTTCTAATTGCAGAGTTTGCAAACTAATAAATGCAGTCATAGTTCAGCAGGAAATAACCAGCAATCAGAGGCTGCAAGGGAAACCTACAGCAGGAGCTTGCTGCAGCCGGAGTCAGTGAATAGTTGGAGTTAAGATGACTGAACTGTGAAGAGGAATAAACCAGGACCCTTTYAATGCTGTATTTAACAAGAAGTCTGTGCTTCAGCTCATTTTTACCTTCTAACAAGAGGGCTGCTGCAACACTTATATTGTTCTTGTTAAAGTTATTGTTGTAAATAAAACTCATACCCAAACTGACCATCACAAATAACTACTCCTGGCCCAGTACTCCTTAAAACTCCARTGGGCAGAAAAGTAGAAGAAAAGAGGAGAAAGAAGTATTATGACTATTTATTCTTTTTCAGAATTTATATTACTTATAAAGCTTGCTTTTATATATTCTGTATGGTGCATACATTTCATAGAAGACAAAAAATGGAGAGCATGGAAAACAATTTCATTAGCTGATTTTTCTCTTTTAAAAAACTATCTATTGTTCTTAGTAGAATAATTTTTATGAAGCATGAAATGATTGTCTCTAGCTTRTAAATAAATTGAGTCATTTTTTCTGGTTTTATAGTCCAAAACTCTTCAAGTCCTCAGCTTACAAGTTTCACTTCTGATAAGAATGCTATCTTTAATACAGCACTTTTCAACTCTGATAAAAATGTTATTACAATGTTTTACAGTATTTTGCAAGATATGATCCTTAATTCTAACTCAATTCTACTCTCAGCCTTATCAGACAGAGAAAGCTAGTAATTAGAAAGGCAAAGGTCAAAGATAGKCATGCTCACAGTCTTAATTTGGAAGTTTCTTTATAGTCATTCAGAAATTACACTGTCAATGAAACAACAACAAAAATTTGGTTCTGACCTTATAAATTGACTGGAGAAACAAACAGAAAAAAAATACTGAATTTATATCTGGCTTACACTGCCAAAAATAAGTGKTTTTGTTTTGGCAGTGCGTGCCTGCTATAATATGTGTACTTCAGCTCCTGATTACAGCCACATACCTGGAATTGTCTGTAAACAACTGAAAGGCTCCTAGAGCATTTTTTTCAACTGCCTACACAGAGACATAAAATACAATTTGAGATTCTGTAAGGTATGTGACATGGTACATGGTACTAGTATGAGACAAAGAACCTATAGAAAACTTTGAATTTCAACAGGAGCTGCTGCAGGCTGTGAGAGTTTCTCTCTAACGTTCTTATTACCCTTGGATGCCATGCTAAGAAGTGAACTGTGTGTCTGTTCCAGGTGACACAGATTTCTGGTCTGACTACATTTTGACTGACTACAGTGACATCCTGGGTTCTTACTCTTCATGTCGATGCTTGCATGAAGATGACTGTACTCATGTGTTAAAAACCTGAAACTCAACCACAAACATAAAGTGATTTAATCTGATTTTAACTAACATATACATAKGTATCTAACCTACTGGAATGATTTATGGATTTAATAATGTACTTATATATATTTAATATCATTCAATTGGCTGCAGTGTAGCTGAGATAGCCGGAAGGAACCAGCAGGTAAAAAAATTGAAAAAAAATCACTTCAGAAGCAGTTAGATCTCAGTCAGAACATCCTAGCAAATCTCAGGTGACAAATTTCCAAAACTAAAGCAATGGATCAAGCTGCTATAGCACCTTCAACTGCTGTGMTAATCACCTCTACATGGTGATGCATCCATTCCCAAAACAACTAGTAATAAACAAGGGCATAATTAAATCCATTTTAGATAATTTCTTGAAAATAAAGAAAACAAGCGGTGCTTCAGAATAGTCATTGAGTAGAGAGAGGGAGATCCTAGAATAAGGATAATTGCTGCTCATTGGCTACAGTTTGGTAAGTACATCCCACTTTAAAAAAAAATTTGAAAAATGAATGCACCAGTGCTAGTCAGGAGTATATACAAGTTGCAGAAAATGTAAGGTGGAATATGGGATAGACAGTCACTTATTTGTCCACCCATCTTTGAAAAGACTGTCTATGACTGGAAGAACACTCAACATCTATTCTGTATTCCAGTTACAAATACRCACATAAAAGGCAAAATAAAGGCTAGAAAGGAAAAGTGGAACAGAAGAGATAGTACAATCAATGCAAAACTTTTGGTGATATTCCCTAAGTAGTTAGGCATAGAAGAAAGGACTTATGAGTTTATACAGACAYTCTTGGAGGTTTTGCTTATTTGTGATGTTTGAAAATCTGGAATATTAAAAGATGGATKGAATTATCCTTTATGAGTTCATTTCTTCAAAATGCCAAGAAGTTAATATTTCTCTTATTACAGTTGCTGTAAACATTATATGGATGCCTGATAGCACTGACCTTAAAATGAAATTTAAACAATGTTGCTTCAGGGTGAATCTACTTTTCTAATAACTTTCCTTACTAATAATGCTGTAGTTACTATGGAATTGAATAACTCTAGCCAACAACTAGACTAGAGCAAAAAATAAGTTCTCAAAGGTTATATGAGATTACTTTCTGAGCTGTGGTTTTCACAGGAGGTTTCTTTCGCTTGTATACAAAGTCTGAAGGAGTTTCAGCATGTTAAGTATCATATTTCTGTAGTGAATATTTTTTTAGAGAAGATTAATTTTGCTTCATGATTGTCATCTGAAATATGGGCATCTAATCTGAGCAATTGAAGGGATCCTTCCATATTCACTCTTGATGGTTTGTGATCTACTTATCCTACTCTCAGTTAGCCATGATTTATACTTTGAGCATGTGACAAGTCTTGTCAAATAATACACAAATAAAGCTTTCACTCCCAACCTTCACCACCAAAGCAATGATCTTTTGAGGAATTCTGAGGCTGGTGTTGGTCACAAGAGTAAGAGAAAAACTTGGAAAATGAGATGAACACAAGTATGGGAAAAAAGATTGCAGAGTACACTGTACTGCTGTATTTTTAACAACTAAAAAATCTATTCTAATGAGTTGTGGAGAAAAAATTCCTTTAAACATAGATTCCCTAAGATAAGCATAACCACAGAAAAGTCAGTGCAAGAAATTTAATTCTATTAAAAGTATTTATCTTCYTTCTCAGCAGTTCCTATTAGCCATGCTTTGCTTTARTATTTATGAATTCAATACACCTAGATATTAATCTTCKTGACAGTGCTAATAACCTGTTTTGTAAAATCTTGTTTGTGTGCCCTATAACCTGTTACCAAACAAATCCCTATTGCTAGAAGGGAAAAGAGTGTTACAGTTTGAAAGACTSTGATGATAATTTACTGTTATATCCTGTAGAACACAGATGATAGATAAAGTTAATTAATTTCCATTTCAAATCCCATGCTTTGTGTAATTTATTTAAAAAAAAATAAAATATTCATTATCAATGCATAGTGTGCAGTTGTGGAAAAGCTAATTATTACCCTTGATAACTTGGTCCAATGGCAATTGGCTCCAACTCTGCTTTAGCATCCATTAATTTTCCCCTGTTTTAGCTAGCTAATCAACTTGAGTTTGTTTTGCTTTGCTTAATTATAATTTGACTTTCCCCCCTCTAATTTCTGTCCATAAGCTTTGTGCCATATTCATCTTTTATCCACTTGGTTTTTCAAACAGCTTYTTACACCATACTAAGTCCAAGGAATTACAGTATTTTAAGTACAAATCAGCAGAATTTCTTTTATTATTCTCCAGTTTAAATTCAGGAGAAAAAAAAAGAATGTGTGGACAGGCTTTAATATCACATAGCATTAGATGTAGTTAAGGAACCACGCTTTTCATAACAAACTGTAAGAAAGGGTGAAATTATGACTGATGTYGGCTGTGCTTGACTCTCATCTGCCTGAGTAAGTAGGTATTTGGTAAAAAGCAGTTTTGACAACAGAYACAGAACAATGCTAGAAGTAATATTTTTCAATCCCAGATGACACTTTTCTTACTGAAAAATAAAACTCATGTCACTATCAGTCTTCATTAATATTTTAAAGTTTTTTCCTTGTTTTATATACTGACATTACTTCCACCTGTGTTGTTATATTTGTCTGGGTTTGAGGGGGTTTGATGTTYGTTTATGACAATTGAAATATTCATGTTTGGTACTCAGGTCTAGATCAAGTTAATAGATACAAGAGGCAAAACTGACAGAAGTTGATAATCCTTTTTAGYTTCTTATGAAAGAAAAGGGACTGGTGAACAGAAAAAGAAAACAAAGACTTAAAAGGAGGAGAAAAAAAGATTACTGACCCAAACTAATTTCATTCTTAGGTTATTTGATTCTCCATAAAACAGCAATCATAGAAAACCCAATCATTCAGTCACACACTGGTGTCTTGCAATAGAGAGGCAAAAGTAATSTAGAGATAACTAGGTGTAGCTGAAGAAAATTAAACAGTTTTCTTAATGGCGTAACTTGGCCAGCACTTCCTTAAAATGGGCAAGGGGCAGGGGAGGGAAGTAGYCTTTTTGGATGGATACAGAGTAATTTCTTGCAAAAAATTCAGGATGGTGAGGWGCAACACCAACTGACAGGATTCAGTGTGGCATTTAGATCAAAAAATACAGGATTACATGATATCCTGGTGAACTCTATACTTTGGGAAAAGAGGTGTAAAGTACCAAGGCACCTGAATRCTTACCTAATGGGGTGTCTGTGCAGGACAATAGGTTTTGATGTGCATTTTAACACTTTCTGCAGGAAGAAGTTTTATTGATGCCATTTCCTCCACATTATTCATACAGTATGGGTCCTTTAAAGTAAAGAAAGAAAAYATTTTCTATATATAAATGCAAGCTCTAAGAAGACAGTTATTGCTTCAATAATAACAGTGAAAATTCAAAGAAAAATATAAATTTCAAGTAACTCTTTAAGAATGACCGGCTTGTGAGGAAGGTGCTTATTTCATTTCTCTACACACTGATAATGACAAAGTAATTAAGAATTTACACAYCTTATTCTCCACTTATTTGCTGTATTATTTGGAAGCAGGCATCCTTTAACACTCATAAATATTGTGGTAAACATTAATTCATAAAAATTCAAGACAATTTATTTCAGAATTGTAAATTGGAAATACCTAATGCTATTTTTATACCCAGTTCCTCAGACAATTACTGACTGCTYTCTCTTTTAGAGGTAGATTTTACCATAGGCTATTTTTTTTCCCTAGTGCTTGAAGAGTTTTGAAAAATTAGGACAATCATGTAGAATACCATTAGCTAACAAGAGAGAAAGTTATGACTTYTAATCTAACCTTGAACCTAATAGAAAAGGAAATAAATGACAATATATGAATATTAGAATAGAAACACTAATTCCTTTCTCGCATCTTCAAAAAATCATGTAAAGGTATAAATTAATTGTATTTCAATAGACTTAGGTGAATAGTTTTTAATAAAATTAAATTAAGAGAAAAATTAGGGCTTTCACTTATTTAAAATAATCTACCAAGACTCCAATGACATTTTATTTGAAATCTGAGCTATTTTTAGTAGTAGTCGTAACCATCAAAACCAGTTTATTTTGGGAAGTGAGGTATGGGAATTGGTTAATGTATTTCTTAACTGGCAAACAAATGTAAAAAAACCCTGTTATTTGAACAATCATGATTTATACAAACTTTATGATAAATAAGCTACTTCCATTAATAATAATAAATAAAATGTTACAAYCTGACATTTTATAAGAAATTAAATAAGGCAAAATACTAGGAAAGTAAGTACATGAGAAAGCCAATCTCTAACACCTGAGCATCCAGAAATTTGTGCAGTAATAACATTGGCCACAGGAAATTATCTAGGTGTCTTTGAGAGGTCACTGCTTCATTCAATTCTGCATATCTGCGCTAGGATCTMCTGGATACTAAGTYGTCCTTTTGGCATCCTTTTGCTCAGAGAGATGTGCTATCAGAATTTAAATAAATAAGAAGCTTGTAGGTAAAATATTGTTTAAAAATTCTCTTAAGAATGATCAAGTCTGTGTTTGACTTTCAGGTTCCCCATGACAAAAATATGTGGAATGAAATTTAGATCTATTGCTAGACTGTATTGATTGAATAGCATTAATTTAAGTGACAAAAACATGTAAGTGCCCTAAACAACCTTTTAATTCTGAATAAGTTTTTAGTAAAAAAAACTTGGTGCTGAATAAATTGGTACTACAAAAGCAAAAAAAAAAAAAAGACCACATTGAAATTGTTAAATCCAGATGTTGGTTAATTTTCAATTTATAATTACCTTAAAATTATCATGTCATTGCTAGATCTGATTGTAATATAGAATCTTTTAAAGTATCTACTCTGTTTTTTTTTTTCAGAGTTAGTCATATTACTTGTGAGGACTATTGGCATTTTCTTTTTTAATRTACATTCCCTTTCTGTTTAATTAAATAAACACCCTGAAGTCATCTCACTTCTAGCATAGCTGCACCTCAAGATATTATGCACTGAGGTGCGTAATCTTTTGTCATCTTTTGTTGCATTCACTCAAGTAAAAACGAAAGATGGCTGAACTCATTTATTCTCTAGGGAGAAACAGGCATAATTTGGTGTTTTGCCATCCTATCAACAAATAAAACTATTAAGAATGATAATCAGATAGAAAAAAAAAGCTAGCAATTTATAACAAACACACACCTTAGTGAACTGAAAATTTTGGTTTTTGCTTTAATYCAAGTAAATATTACTTTTTCATACAAGTATTTTTGGATATTCCTTGCTATGCTGACATACATTGTGATTTGCAGTGGTATCACTGTCCAAGATTTATCTTAGGTTTTGCATTCATGCTGTGATGATCCATTAAGATATCCTATAAGGATGTAGTATTGTTCCAAGGCAGTTTCAGATGTTCTAAGTAGTATTAAAATAATCAAGACAAAAAAAATTTTCAAAGTATAATACTTATTTATTAATTATTAAAAAAAAAATTATAGGTTTCTCTTTTAGGAATAATGAGCAGGACTAAAAAAAAATTACAAAACTACATGCCAGATTCAGATTTGTATAAAATGGTTTTTCCCAACAAAAAATGTTTGTGAAGAGAGRAGTAATCCTTTGAAAATTTTGTATCTATGTTTACATTTGCTGCAAGTATTATTTGCRGTTCTAACTTTCAGAGACAGAAAAACATGTGACTGCAAATATTTAAGACTGTAACACAAAATATAATTAAATATAAAAATATTTCTAAATAAATTTAGGAGGAATTTCCTGGGAAAATGAATTATATGACAACACGGGTGAAAATGAGGAATAATAACAAAGCAGTTTTCATAATAGTACGTATTGCATGTAACTCACCCAGTGTCATAAGGATTTTATTATGTATGGATAAACATCAATARYGAAACCTATATATCCAAATGTAGTMATGTAAAAACTTAGCTGAGTTYTGTATTTATTCAATATAGATTAAAATAATTAATTTRAGCATTAGTCAAAGGACAAATTTAAGAATGTGGCATGTATGATGACTTGTGCTTAGCTTAAAATCTGCAGTTATCTACATTTCTCTTGTATATTAGGGAAGATCCTTGCTGCTCAGATTTCTAATTTTTTTGAGATTATTAAATTTATCAATTTTTATKAAATTTACCAAAACAGAAGAAAAGGAACAAACAAAAAAAGAAAACAAAATTAAAAAGCAGCATCAAAGAGAATTTATGTTTCCAATCAATGTTATTTCTGTGCAAATAATTGGATCTGTCAAGGTGAAATATTTGCTATAAAGTTTAATATATGGAAAAAATAATTCAATGTCATGACAGCTGCATGCTTACTATGCTTCCAATTTTTTTTTTGTCTTCATTGTAGRCTATTCACTAAATCATTAATTAATTAAGCAAATAATTTGGCTTAGACTTCAATAGCAAGCCTTCTAAGATGGGTTTCGGATTCAAARGAACAATGACTTTTCAACAGGCTCCTCTTAACCATAATCCTGACTATGTTTTGCTGAAATCTCAATTCAGCATTCACCACCACTCCTGTATCTAGGTATTTCTACATTCCTACATTCTACATTTCTACATTCTACATATTAATGCAATAATTGAGAAAAGTCCAGACAGACATTTATGTGGGCTACTGCTAGCTAGTCAAAAACCAGTTATATAAGAAAAGTAACCTTAGATACTTACATAGGTTCCAGCCATAAGCAATACAGACATATCCTARTATCTTCAAAGATTATCAATTTCCCTACTGCTGTTGCCTGGATTTTCTGCCTGGAGTGCCCTAACCCTCTCATCACTCCAGGTAATTGTTTACTGTATTTTCTTTTCAAAAAGCAACGTTTTTAATCCTTAGCAGTATCTTTACCTCATTAATTTAATTTTTGGGTGATAAATAGCCTACATTTCTTTTCTTTGTCCTTGTAAAAATGTATGTGTATTATGTACATGTMGTTTACATAACACAAGCCAAAAGCATCAGTATTGAAGGAAGGTGTGTTTGGGGTTATCCCTTGCAGGGATTTTCCAGGCTTTACATTCCAATTAAATTAATTTTCTGAATATCTAAACAGTCTTTTGATGATATCCAGGTCACTGCCAATACAAAGACCTATGCAAGGTTATTAGTTGCATGGTTATCATGATCCATTAATGAATCAATAAAGCAAAATAATATCAKCATGGTATAAAAAACCCTACATTTTCATATGTAACAGTCGGAGTGCTATGTTTCTAAATAAAACTGTTCTACTTATAGGTAGAGAGAATGGTGCAAAGAATTTGTAGCTTAGCCAGAACGTAAAGCTTCAGAAACACAGTTATGGTAAACAGGCCAGCAGATGCTAACGTCATTCAATGCCTAAGGAAGGAATGAAGGATGAACTAAGTCCAGTTTTACTGTATAATCCTTGCCACGAAAAATGTTYTCTAAACCTCTATGAAATAAAATCACTATTTTTCCTAAGAYGGATTTTCAGGAAAACATTATCTTTTCTCAGATAGTTCGGGGCAACAAGGCTGGTGAAAGGTCTGGAACACCAGTCCYRTAAGGAGTGGCTGAGGGAGTTGGGGACTGTTTAGTCTGGCGAAGAGGAAACTCAGGAGGCAACCTTAGCCAGAWGAGGGCTGGGCTCTGGTCCCAGGGAACCAGCCACAGGGCAAGAGGACAACCTTAARCTGTGACTGGAGAGGTTAAGACTGGACATTTGGAAGTTCTTCACAGGAAGGGTTTGGGTGGGTTAGGGTAGGTCTTGCCTGTTTCTCTTTCCACAAGACTGAAACTGGACTAATTATTGTTTGCCCTTCTTTTTTTGTCCCTTCTTTGCAAGGCTAGAAAATATAAACTTGATCACAACACAAATAATAGTCTCAATCAGTGGTCTCCCAAACTGTTTATCATCCACCCTTGTCAGTGAATGCTTTCTGATTGTATGCCCTCAATAGAAACCTATCTATTTATAAATTTAGCATGTACAATGTAATGTTGAAGTTCTAGTATTTTCTTCCTAAACCACAATRAATCAARCTCTGCMCCCTTTTCTGCACTCCAGATTGCAGCCTACTTATCTAGGTGGGGGTGAGGAAAGAAACAACATTTCTTCAGCAAATTTAATCTTTTTTTTTTTCAGGACTGGGGGAGGGGGAGTGGTGGGGGGATAAATTAACCAAAAAAATTATAATTTTATTGTTTGTTTCCTCACTAACCCCTAAAATCCATTTAACATAATTAMGTCTTTGAGTTCTTTGTGAGAAGATTAAAAAATCAAAACAACTACCTTTGAATACTCTCCCAATCAAAATAACAAAACAGATTGCATCAATTTAATCTTGAAAAGACATGTACACTGAAGTCTCTCTATTGTATTCCCAGAACAAGAGTTTGATTGGCAAATATTATTTGTTCTCCTGAAAACACAATCCTCTTGGCTTACATCCAGAAACAATTGCTTGCCTTTCTTATGCACAAAAACATTTAATGTATTTCTGCACATCTTCAGAAAAGTAATTTTAAAGTTAAAAATATTTCCTCTTTTGGCATCCTAGGTAATCATGGTAGTCTAAGATTAAGACTTCTAAGATTGTCAAGAATTCCTTSGTAAAAACTGCTGTATCAGCTTCAGTTCCTCAAACTCCATGCAGTCTCAGCAGAAGAGAGGGCTATTGCTAACATCAGTGCTCTATTTTTGTAGAGTTAGATTTTTTTGTTTGGGTAATCAAATTTTTAGTGTATTTGGTTTTGGCTAGAACTAAAGATCTAATAAACAAAAGTGGGGATGAGGACAAAATTAGGGAGCTATAATTATTCATTAAAGTCCAATATTATTATCTAGGTCCAATAATCTCAAATATTATATTACAYGAAAATTACAGTGGTTATCGCTCATATACATTTACTTAGATAAKAAACAGYTTGTTCTTTGTGAGGTTTTACACAGTTCAGAATCTGAAAGTATTTRTAGAGGTATTAGTTTTAATATRTATGTTATCACRAATTTGGCTGATAGCATRCTAGGCTTYACTAAGTCCTTTGAGACTATCAGAYAAAAGTCAAAGTAARTACTAATATACTTTAAAGTGTCAGTGATTTTGAARGAGGTGATAGATAATCTGTTTCTGAATCTATTTGTTTCTAAATGAAACAAATGCATCTTAATCCAAAAAGATAAAGAAGCATAATTTGAAATAAAATGTTTCAATGTATTACTCTCACTTTTTCTCTAATTTTATTCTTTGATCAATCTCTCTGTCTGCAGAAATATTCACTATTGATAAYCTTATTATATTTATGTTCTTAAGAATTTACATGATGTTAAAATGTCCCTCTGAATTATACTGTGTTTCTACTTAAGTGCAACTTTTATTTCAAATTTCAGCCTAGTTATATCATCCAGTTCTCACATTTTTTAATTTGATTAGGAGTTACTTTCTTGTTAAGCTAAAATTCAACCAAAAATGAGAACATTATGGAACCAGCTTTTRTCTTCATTAATGTTAATTAAAGATGTTAATTTAAGTATGTCTTTTATTTATTAATAACTTGAATGATATACTATTAAATTTATGGGTTTATAAAATAAAAAAGTATGGAAATTTAGAAAAAAATTTAACCTAAAGGTATTTCATGAAAATGAGGCAGCACACTTGCTTGTCTACGRATTCAGTAGTTATTGTACAATATTGAGCTGCAGGAAAAAAGACCCCACAAAACCAAATGAAAGGGGAAATCATATAAAATAAGAACAAAATTTCTGGGAAATTGTTTTACATTTCATATTCTCTGAGTTGACTTTGTAACTCCTTCCTGTGTATCTCATTGGAAAATTTTATATACCTCACTACGAGATATTAAAATGGAATTGCAKGTATCCACACCTAAGAGACTGTCCTGAAAACAGCTACTAAAMTGTGCAGTCATTACCTAGTCTCAGAATCTTTGTATTCTGTAAGCACCTATAAATTTGATTGATATTTTTCTCAGGAATCTAAATGTTCTTTAACTTCACATATGAAACAGCAAAAGGYTCTGGAATAGACTCAAGCATCAAATGTATTCAGAAGTAAGGCACGTCAAGCACCTAATTTGGCAGACACTCTGAGAATACACTTAACAGAGTTGCAGACAAAATACTGCTGTGTTTAAATGCAATTTAATTTAATTTTCTTATTGAGGACTCAAAGTACTTGCCTGAAGGTAGACAGAGGTTTGATTTCTACTTCTGACTGAGTGATAAATACTGAATTCCTGTATTTCTTTAGATCAATTTGCTCTTTGTACAGTACACTGTGGAAGTCCCAACCAAAAGTGCTCAATTCTTCATTAATCCTATGRATAATTAGAAGCACAACCTATGATTTCATCTTTCAGTTTTACAATAACTATGTAAAACAGGCTTTCCACTTTTACAACTGCAACACCATTGACTTTGGTACTGGCTCTTCACTTTCTTTCCTTTCTAGTTCCAAAATTAATGAGCATAGCTTATTGTATTTTTTGGTTTTGTATAACTTTTCAGTTTGAACAGTTACATTTAAAATAATTATCTTAATTCCCATCACACTGCAGAGAAGTGCAGAGGTACATGAAGAATGCAAATTATCTAATGGTTTAGAAAGGACAAACTGCTGCATAGCAATCACCTTTCCAGAAACTATAAAATGAAACTAGATGACTATTAAGACAGGAAACTGCTAGACTTTTAACCTAGCAACATGAATCCTACCTATTTTGTTCAAACATAAAAATATACTGGTGCTCTGCATTGTGAAAATTTATCATTAATTTATATGCGAAATTTTGGATTTACCCTGGCAGACTCACACAGCTGCTTGTTCACTCTCCAAACAGCTGGATGAGGAAGACAATCAGAAAGGTAAAAGTGAGTGGATAGGTAAGAAAGGGAAAAGCTGCATGCACAAGCAGACAAAACAACAAATTCATTCACCACTTCTGTGAACAGGAAGGTGTTTGGGCATCTCCAGGAATGCAGGAGTCCATCACAAGTCACCATTACTCATAAAGATAAATGACATAAATCANAAAAAAAAAACCCAAACAAAAATATCCACAAAAAAACCCCACAACATCAATATAAAGAAGGTATGGGTTCTTATCAATAGATTGCAAGTTTTTTTGAGATTTTTAACTGTTTAAAAATATTGACTTCTTATSCCATTTCTCATTTTGTGTTTCTCTTTGTTTCTGTTGGGTTGACCTTCTCTGTCTGCCAGATCTCCAGGCAGCTGCTCTCTTCCTGAACAAGGCAGGGTGAAAAAATGAKATGAAAAACATATTGGTTGAGAGAATGATGGTAAGATCAGTTACCAAGAACACTCTGGGGTAAAAGACTTGCCTTGGTAAACAAAACAGAATTTGATACCAATTAAATTAGGCTTGGATGGTGACAGACAAAGAAACTAYAACAGCTCTGCCTCAACTTTACCAATTTATCTCCTCCCCCCCATCTTTGAGAGACCCAGAGGAGACAGGAGGGGATGGTTGTCATCAGTTCATAACTGTTGCTCTTTGCCACTCCTTCCTTCTCACACTTTTCCCCTTGTCCAGTTAAGAGTTCTTTCCATGGACAGCATTCTGCAGGATAAACTTGAGAATAAGTCTCCAGTGGCTGTAGCTCCTGCCAGAAGAACTCACTCCTTTGYGGCCCTCCATGGGCTTACTTCAAGAAAYACCCGTGTGATMCACCATGGTCCTCTATTGTGAGCTKTAGTGAAACCTTTGTTATAGAACCTACAGCATCTTCTCCTCCTCCACCTACTTCTCTGACCCTAATGTTCACATGCTTGCTCCTATTTCTTTTTTCCTTCATGTCTCACTGCTTATGCAACATTTTGCCCATTTCTTAATACGTCTTCCCGTCAAGACCCATCATGACTGGAGGACTCAGCCACACAGTGGTTCATCTACTGGAGCCAACTGGGGCTGTCTGTGTCCAACACAGGGCAGCCTCAGCCTCTTCTTGCAGAGCCCACCTTGACTACCAAAATCTTGCCCCCTACGTCCCATTCAACTGTAAATCAGTACACTTAAATAATTAGATCAGTTCTGAGAGCAAGAGGAAAGGTTCAGTGTAAGTTGCCCATTCTGATCTGAGAAGCTATTTTCCCAGGCAGAGGTAATTTACAATATGTAGACTAAATAAGAACACCACAGACAACAATATTTTAAGGCTTACAGATAGATGTGAGAGACTCTGGTTTGTAATAAAGGACAGAATAGAGTTTTCAATCAATATTTTCCTTTTTTTTCAATCCCTTTAATAGGAGTGACAAAAATAAAACAGGATAAAGCTCAAAACTAAAAGATTCCATCTTGATATTGCGAAAAAAGCTTTCAAGTAATTTCCTTTGTACAATGGAAATTCTTTTTCTTCTTTAGAAATTGTATAAAGTGGATGATGACTTTTTGAAATTACTYATTTCTCTAAGTGGTACCTTATTCTCAAATCCTCTGTGATAGACGTTAATCAAAAGAGTATCCAAAGGGCACCCATATAGGAAAGCAGCAGAAAGCTGTACAAAGAATTTGTATTCTTTAGAGATAGCAAGCATAAGATGCTCGTAGATGGTATGATAACAGAAATAGCAGAGTGACTGAACAGGTGGAAGAACATATATGTGCTAAATAATCAAGTGCTAATGTTCAATAGATGGTACGGGTTTGGGGGTCTAGTGACACACACGTTCACATCTAGTTCCACCACTWTGAAAGGGTATCTGAGTGATATTGGCAGATATGGCACAGAGTCTGAGACCTTAATACTCTTATTTAGAAGCAGCACCTGGAAGCTGAGCAAGATATTCCAGGACATTACAAATGGCACAAGACAGCAATGTATAAATAACTGAACTGGGCATATTCACTCAGTAAGTACGTGTTCAGGAAACTAGATGTACTTGTTAAATACTACTGCTTRTGGAAAAATGTTTTGCATTTTGTGGAAAATGTATCATTTTGTTCAATCCTGTTATAGGATGGGCCTCTATCAAAGCTCTCAATATCCCTGAACTAYTAAAATAGTAGCTGTGTCCTGTCTTCAGAGATGTGGGAGGCRTTATCAGGACCTCTATTTTCAGTAGTGCCTTCCCTTCGGGGTCATATGATACAACTAAATATGGGAGGGGCAGGAAGGAGACAAAGGAACAGTAGAATGTTATGAGATTAATTGTTGAGAGGTGTTCAGTATTGAAGGGTGCTCAGAAAAATGTTTATTAAGATTTTTAAGTGCCTAGGGTTGTGTTTTAATAATTGGATTGCTGATAGTAATCCTGGTGTATGGTTCAACGATTGACAGCTGATTTTATGTCATGGTGGAAAGATGAATAAGCTTCATCTGTCCTAATTTGAGTTAAAACAGGCAACATAAAATACCTTTCCCTGCTCAAAACATGGCAATAACGGACTTTGTAACCCTAACTCAGGTAAAAATTATTTAATTAATTTTAATTAATTGAAATAGAAGGATTACTATGTACTTTGGACTAGAATTGTTTTAATATAATTTTTAAACTTTCAGAAGAAAACAATGAAAAATAATTACATTTGAACAAAGGYATTGGATAAGGTCTGATCCTAAGACTATTGAAATTGGTAGAAATAATCATACTGTTTTCAGCATAATTTTGTTTAAACAATAATTGTATATATTTAGATCCCTTTGTTTTTTGTTTTTTTTATCTTATTTCATGTCTGGATGGAGGCTATAAAAGAATMATGATCTCAACAAACTGTGAAGTAAAACCACCAGATTTTCTACAGCCAAATACTACATAAAGAGTTTATGCAAGAACAATTTCCTAACGACAATTTTGAAATTTTTTAAGGTACTACAATTCAGTTTTATAACTATAAATCTTCTCATCATTACATTTTTTGCTGTCACACARCCCTTTTAATACTATTTGCAATTGACACTAAAATTTGGGTTACAGAAGCAAATAAACTAAAAACCAGAGCAGCAAAAAAACAGCCACAATAAAAATTCCTGAGTTTGTTTTCAAGTCACATAATAGCACTTTTGTTTTACTACTTAAATCCAAAGTAGSGGACTAAATTCTTCATCAGTCTGATTGTGGCACTTATGTAACTTTAATTCTTCTATTGACATCTCAGCTACAGCTCTACTGTTTTGCACTCTCCCTTTTTCTCACARAATACAAAATTTGAAATGTGATTCTTTCTTAAAGGTAAAAAAAAGTATCTGGTATTTCTAAGCTATGTTTTTTGAATACATGTTTAAAAAAAAAAGCCAAAGAGGGAGAGAGAAATCAATTTAAAACTTAATCTTATTTTTTATCATTTTTCTTAGGACAACTCTTGAAAAGAATCATATGTGGCACTTTCAATCAGGCACTCATGGACCTTTTAATTTTTTTGGGGTTTTTTGATTAATATTTATGAGGCAGATATCCACATGTTACAAATCTAATCACCYTAATCTGTGTTTGAGAAGTACTGTATTTTTATAAGAAATTTAATTTTTCTGTACGTAATTACTTTTATTCTAAGTATCAATGAAATTGAWAGAGCTGAATTTAYGTTTCATGCTTCCTTTATGCCTCTCCATTCAGACATTTAGGAACTTTTCATATTTTACTTYTTTATATACCTTGTAAATTTTTCAATATTACTTAAGCACATCACAATAAGTCTCTGCACTGTGTGTTGATTCTCCCCAAGGATTTACCAATTCAATGTGAATATATTCAAATAAAATATTAAGAAAAAGATCTCTTTAAAACCAGTCATCATATAAACCTGCATTTCTCCCCCAACAACTTTGGCTTGTTAATCAGACATGTTGGAAAATACTACTTAATTTTCTGAAAATACTACAAAAGCGCTCACAAGGCTAATTATGTTTAACTGAAAGCTACTTTTTATCAGTTTTTAATTAGATACTTTTGCTTTACAAACATAGAAATCATGGACTGCATCCCAGTTCTGAGTTATGTGAAACTGTGGGGGAAAATGGTGATTTGTTATGATCAGTGGGATTAGACTGACAGTGGGTACTTCTTTTCTATAAAGATTCTCCATAGCAGGTTTTCTGAAGCTCGCCWAGGGTAGGGGAGGGAAGGGGAAAAAAGGAAAACTGATAAGTTGCAAAAGAGTCTGTAGAYCAGAGACAGCTGAGAAAGTAAAAAATAGATTGTAGAGAGAGGTAACACTTTTGACACATAAGTCTTTAACAGATCAAAATTTCCAGAGAGCAAATGCTGATATGCAATATTTTCAAAATCCTGAAGGTCCAAMCCCCCCCAGAAAAAACCCTGAAATCCCACCATCCAAATCAWACCAACCAACCCTGAAGAAAGAAATAAGCAGACAAAACCCAGGGCAGAAAAGATCAATTTGGTCCTGTCAAGGATCAGCGGTGTGCAAGCAGGGCACAACTGGGAGCACGCAAGCATTCACGGCCCTCTTGCAGTGCATGAGTGTGCACGGCACCACTCAGCATGTGAGTGTGTACTGCCCCACTGTGAGGGTGTGAAAGGCACTGCTGCAGGTGTGCAGTTCACTGCCAAGGTGTGTGAGCTTTCAGGGCGGTGTGTGAGAGTRCAGGAAGCTGTTGAGAGTGTAAGGGAAGATCTGGAATGGCCACAGCTGCAGTTGGGGATGTCACAGAGGAGAGCCTCTGGGCAAGGATAGAGGGACAAACAAATGAAGTGAGTGTCATCATGGGAGTTTGCTATTGGCCACCCAGCCAGGATGACAACAAATTATTCTTTATGGAACCAAGGGACACCTCTGAATAAGCCACCTCTGTCTCTGTGGGGTAATTCAACTTGACAGGTGTTTACTACACAGTTGGTACAAACAGATCCAAGAGATTCCCAAACCACCGGTGTGAAAATGTTTAGTAYGGATATTCAGGGAGCCAAATTGGAGATATGCACTCTAATTTGTGGCTTGTTCCCAGAGAGGGTCTCATGGGTGAAGTGGCAGTTGGTGAACAGTGACCACACAGTCATCAAGCCTCAAATCTCTGGTGCCTTGCCTGCACCCAACTTGCTCCTGAGATGGTATCAAGCATAGGTGAGTACAGCAGAAAAATCAGCAGCTTTTATTAATGTGTGCATGATAAGCTACCTTAGGTCACTCCCTCAGGATGCCATGCCAGCTCCTGGCCAGCTGCCATCTCTGGGAGCTGGCCTGACACTGGCAGCTGTCCCACACTGGAACAGCCTGTGCAGAGCCTGGAGCCCCTGCTCTGAAGCAGGAGGGCTGCCTCTTTGCTCCTGAGGGCATGGAATTCCAGCTGGTGAGGTGAGGGGAGAAGCTGGGTGGGGCAGGGGTCGTGCATGGCAGGGATTTGGCTCTCTGTGGCTGTCACCAGTTCTCTGAATTCGCCAACAACTTAAAAAGGAGTACTCCTGTGAAATATTTAATTTGTAATCCTCAAAAATCATGYTAAGAGTTCAAATTTTTATGCACACTAGAAATAGTTCCTTTTGTGATTTCAACAGATAGTACCACTCAACATTTCTAAAACTCATTCTAGATGCATTCAAGGGAGTACTAGCTCTCTGCAATTGCAGCTCTCTGGCCAGTAATATATGTGGATTGTTGTTATTTTCACCAAAGCATAATTAAATTAATGGCATATTCTATTTTTTCCCAGTAAACAGCAGCTGCCAAAGRAACCATACTTTGTTGGTTCACATGATAACATGATTTTCTGCCATTTATATTCACAGTACAGGAAACCATCRCTTATTACAATGACTGCAAGTGTAGTTACTGTTGGTAATATATTTCAAAATTGCTGCAGCTTTAACAACAGTTATTTGAAATCCTAAAATTCATTTTAATGCTACATCTCAGGTTTTCTGTGGTATGAAATGTTCCTTTCTGCTTCAATGCTGTTAATCCAAAAAATGTTCTGGATCCAAGCAGCTTGCTTATGATGGTGAGGAATTAGTCTTGCAGGAGCCATGTGGGGAGAAAGAATAAAGTGACTGCAGCAGCCACTTCTGCCTGAAATCACAGAAGCCACATTCCTGAACAGTTAGCAGAAATAAGCTAATGCACTGATCTACATATCTCTGCCACAACCAGCTTTTTACTTTTAAAATGCAGCCAACAGAACAAGCATAGATCTTTACTTATATTTCATGCATGTTTCATATGCAGAGCTAGATTATCCCCACTTTACTGCTGGCTCTGCATTTGTACAACAGCCCTGCTGATCTCCCAGAGGACACAAAAGAAGRAGCTGTAATCTGCTGATATTTTGGCAGCTGATAGTAACAGCATGTTCCAATGCAGTAATAAATTCCCATTCYTTATATAAAACCACTCATCCAAGGGGACAATAGTRAGTAAAATGTTGTTGATTTGTGTAGGTGTATCATACTAAATTATTTTTTATTCTTACTTTGAGGAATCAAGAACTTTCAGTTGCCAGAGGCAATTAATTGGACATGACAGACCAGTGAGTTGGGCAAATCCTGTGTTTATTTTTTAAGTACTCCCTTCCAAATTCTAAGAATTAACAAGTAATCTGTGATTATGATAAAGTTCTATGTTAATAAAAAACCTGATCCACAGCTACATTCTTTCCCATAGCTTAGTAAGCCAGTGTTCCAARACATTTCTTTGGACAGTGCAGTACTTGCAAAAATTATAAGATATAGGCCAGTATACAAAGTGAACCCTAAAGGTTTTGGTGGTTATTTTGGTTTTTTTTGTTGCATTTTTGTAATTTTTAAAATTTTATTTGGGTRGTTTACTTTGTGTAAGAAGATTCCCACAAAATTGCAATAYTTGCTGCTTTAGACAGTTTTTTTYGTTTGTTTGGGTGTTTTTTGTKYTTTTTTTTWAAATTTGTTCTGGATTCTGCATCTTGGTGACCATTCCTCTCATCCAGTAAATTTGTCACAGATTCAAGATCTTATGCTTTCTGGGGTGTGAAGACTACAGGCAGAGTTTTCTCTCTGGAATCCTTTCTGACTGGAAAGATATTTGTGATTCATCAGCAAATTTAATAGCTTACCAGTGTGTACAAATAAACAATAATGATATATTGTCAGTATGTAGTATCTATTCCTAAGAGTGATTTTTTTTTCCAGCTGTGTATATCAAAATATATTGTGGTCTGCTGTAAGATTTTGAAGGGGTTTCCAAGCAAAATCCTTCCCCATCTAAAGTTATTGAGGAAAAAATCTGAACAATCTTGCTTGCTCTCCCGTAAACACCATTCAAACTACAGATGGTTAGTTGAGAGTCATCAGACAATATGTTCATTTTCAAGGTAGCCTTTTTTTTTTTTTTTGTGTGTGTGTAGTTTCTTCCCTATTAATAATCTAGATTTATCTTCTCTACAAAGTTGTGTGGAAACTTTGGGTGCTGTTAAGCCTGATTCTCACACTGGTGACATTTAACTCAAATCTGATGAGTCAGTTTCACATAATTTCTTTCTTAAAGTACATTTGATATAATAGCATTATTTAATATTTCTTAAGATCATAGTTCTATGTTATGTATTACTATTGCAGCTACTACAAAAGGCCTACAGGGTAATAAATMAAAAAATACATTTAGTAGATGGTTTATATTCATAATATGTTTGCAAATATTCACATACACATTTAGATGTGTATAAATGCATTAAAATATTTTCCTTTTTTGTAGGGATTCAATTCTATACATGCTATTAAAACTCAACTTCTTTCTTTCCAAACTCATTCTTGTTTGATTTCCAAAATGCCGTGTAGAAAGCCTGTTGACAGCAATAAAGCAGTAGGTAGTCAATACCTCTTTTTCTGTTGTTTCTTCTTGTTTATTCCACTTTCATAGCACTTGGAAGAGTACCATCACCTTAAGATGTCACACTTCTGTCTTTCAGARCCAGTTACAATACTTAAAATGTAGCTGGATGCTGTGATTGAGAGCTTGTGTTCTCCTCCATGTTTTTTACAGTGCCCTTGTACTCCTTGGCAGGCTGTGTTTAGCTGCAAGCACAAACCAACCATAACACAAAGATTTACTTGTTGCTGCCAGATTTTTTTTAAATTACCAAAATGTCAAGACTTTCAAGCTTCTCATTCTTTCAAGCTTTCTGACACTTCTGTACCTACAGAAGAACAACACAGCAAAGCTATTGTTATTTGTTGTAAGCTTTTGTTACAGCAAGTGCAGTTATGAAGCTTCAAGTCTAGCAGATAAAGGATTTCAGAATATTTTTTTCTTTGAACTAAATTTCATCAACTGCTGCTATGATATTACTTTTTTTAAGTATAAAATAAAGGAATGCAAAAGTAAGTGCTATTTTTTTTTCCATTTAATTTTGTGGTTGTTCTCTGATATTTGTTGTTGTATCCAAAAAATATCACACCTAACAAGGAGACAGGCATCCCTTTCAGGGATGCAAACTTAGTTTCAGTCATTTTTTTAGTTAATTTAACATTTTCTAAGCATGAATGATGGACATGGTGCACTTATTCTACAGATGGTCTGTTAAGTTATTACTTTAAGCAGTTGGCCAGAAGGTAGTGTGGCTGGGGTACAGTTGGCAGTATTTTCTACTCATCAGATGAGTCATATGAATATTTATGTAGTACAAACTATGTATATGCATATATATATATATAACTAGCAAAACTTATTTAACTTCACAGAAACCTTAAGTTCTTCTGTATGTATCTTCCAGTTCCTTCTTGGCTGTGTCTTATATTTCAGTCGACTATATAGAAATACTGACATGTTAAACAAATACWACTTTTCATTGCATATGCTCTCACCAGCAARATATTATCCTCTGTACCTAAGAATTCTCTTAGCATTCTTATACACTTTTTATGAAGCATTGATTAGGTATGTATAATGAAATTACTAGCACTGATAATTTTGGAAGTAATTTAAAAGCRGTCTTGATTGCTGAATTCCCAAGGAAATTATCTGTAACAGATGATTTTATTTGATTAGTTGCACCTTACTTCTTTTAAATTATGTGAATATCAAGTAGATGAAAAAAAAAAAACAAAAACCCAACTCCCTAGTCATTTTTTTTTTCTGTTCTTCTGAGAAAACCAAGTGCTTAGTATAGAATCCAGATGAATCTGGACAGAGGAATTTGCCAAACATCACCATGAAGCTCCTGCACTGGCCCCTMTCCTATTTGGACTGCCTTGTTCTTTTTAAGTTTTACAGTACATGAACAGATGTGAGGAAATGGGCCATTTTTTCTTYCTAGCAGAGTCATGTAAAGGCATCAGACTTTATCTGTCTTTATCTTTTTTTAAGATAAAGACAACACTAATAATTTCTTAAAGATTGAGACAATTGATAACAATGAGAATAATCTAATGAATTGAGAAATATAGTCATGGATTGAATTTTTTCTGTGATGGCAGTGTACCCCACAGAAGTTGGCTTCAAGCAGAATAAGTGATGCTGTCAAATGGAGCAGCTCTTGAAGAAAAAAAAATCTCATGTCGCAAGCCTGTTATAGAACCTACACTTTAAACACATCAACTTCTCTTTCCCCCTCATTGTGTATGGACCTGTACAGGAGTTTCAACAGATTTACAAGTAAAATCTCAAAGACAAGTTWATTCTTAATATTTATTTAAAATTCAATTTTCTATTTGCATGATAAGAATTTTATCTGTAATCCTCTCAATTTCTAAGCCTTAACCACTGCTACAGTATCATCCCCCAAAGTTTAATATCAAGAGAATATTATGGGATTTCAGGCTCTTAATTAAGATTAGACTTCATTTAGCCACCTATAGCTAAGGAAGATGAAAGCAGAACTTGGARAGCATATGGAAGGAAATTAACTCATTCACCTGATGAAAGATGAACAGCATATTGAAGTTCTGGACATATTAGAGAACTAAAATTACTGATATTTAGGTTAAGCCGTGTGCAGGTTAAACAGGCAGTGCATAACTAAAATTGACACTTCACAGACTAGTTGTCTCAAATCAATAAAATTGTGGAGCTACATTTACTGGGGCTACCAAGAAAGCAGATATTTCCTAACTTATCTTAATAACA
This sequence comes from Alauda arvensis, assembly GCA_902810485.1. Lineage (NCBI taxonomy): Eukaryota > Metazoa > Chordata > Aves > Passeriformes > Alaudidae > Alauda > Alauda arvensis. The sequence goes on along the minus strand of CADDXX010000079.1, from coordinate 991,506 downwards.
ATATTTAAAAAAAATATATATACCAAACCCACAGTAAACCCACAGCTCAAAATAAAATAAAACAAAAAAAACCCCAAAATCTTCAACAAACCTACAACTACAAAATGCCAAAACCCCACAGCAAAAAAAATATTCCCACTTGAAGACAATCAGCTCCACTGCTAGTTGTTAAAATAACTCCAAGTATGCTTTTGGCCTTTGATGACAATCAGTCTCTCCAAAAATTCCTAAACATGGTCCATGAATTATGATCATAGCTAGGCATCATTTCCAGTAGACAGTTTAAATTTGCCCTCCTGATTTAAAGAGTAAATGTGTTGTGTTACTATATCTTTGGGCTGTTCCATGTCATCCATCAAGTTATGGACTTTAGAGATATATTTAAAGTGAAAAAGTAAAACTATCCATAAACCTTAGAAGATAAACATCACTAAAAAAATGCAGAAATAGGTGTAAAAAGAAAAAGGACATATACTCCTTTTTAAAGCTGGACATAGAKAAGTGAGACACTGCAACAGAAGAAGTGCATATGCAAAGACTGGATTAAGTTCTTCATGGATAGTAAAGGCAAAATAGATAAAACTTGGGACTAAAAATAATTAAAAAGTCAGGAAATTTGTGAAGAAATTTCATCTTGAAATGAAAAATTGAAAAGCATGGAGTTCACAAAAATACAAGAATAAAGACAAAAAACTCCAGTCATCATAAACATGAAATTTGTCAAGAATTTCACGTCATCAACAGAACTCACCAATTGGATATATGCAAAAAGATATGCACTAACTGCAGTAGCTAGGAAAAAAAAAAAACAAAAACAAAACAAACAAAAAAAACCAGAAAGAATTTTCTAATGTCTCTGAGGCTGAAAAAAACCTCTTAAACAAGATTTACCATTCCAAAAGTTCATTTATCCAGTAGTTAATTCTAAAAGTATAACCCTTCTTTTGCTAAGGGAAAAATGACTTAAGGAGCAGACAAGCATTACTATTTCTGAAGCCTTTGATCCAGCAAGAGATTCAACAGAGGATAGATTTACTGACACTTTTAGCAGATAGGAGAAGGAAATAAAAAACAAGCAATCACTCTTTAAGTAGCAAAAGGATAAAGGATAAAAAAAGGATAAAGTAAACTTTCCATTAAGGTATAAGAAAGACAGGAGAAGGGGAGATGTGTCCACAAGTTCAAATAGCTTTAAGAAGAAGAAGAACTTTGGTTTGAAGCTAAAGAAGTAAAGCAATAAACTAAAATCTGTCTAAAATCTAAGATAAAAGGGAAATGCCATTGATGACTAAAATAYTAACACAGATGTTAGTAGGACAAATTAATGCAAAAAAAAAGGTAGGCCATACTAAAATTGAATTTAGAATTCATATGTTCCTTCATCTGCCAAGAAAAAATCTTTTACAATATTAGAGAATGCAGSCCTTATCCTGGAACTTGAAAAATGTGTTGTAAAAACTAAAGTTCAAATTTGACTACGACATATGGTATATTATAAGGAACAGTGTTCTTAAACCAGAAATTTAATAAACTTAATTTTTTTTCCTTTACTTTTATCTGTTTTATGCAAAGATTTAAAAATAGTTAATAGGATGACAAAGTTCCCATGTGATTTTACATATGTCAACTCAACAATACAACCAAACATKGTAAGCACTTCAGTATCAATGCCATATCAGAAGATAAAAACAGATTTTCAGTTCTAGAGCCCAGCAAGAAAAATAAAGAGTGGTTTGTGTACAATGSTCTCAGCTGCTGGCAATTTAAAAAGGAACTTTCAATATCAGACCTACTTCTAATAAAATACCTGYTGAAATATTATACAAAATTGTATCATGCAATCTTTTTTCTTTTCCTTAGAATAGATTTTAAAGTCCTCAAGAAATTGTTTCAAGTTCAAATTAATTAAAGACATGAACATAGGTGGTTTAGGCTTACCTCAATATATAACAAGATTAAGAATGTGTTGACACATACCAAATCAAAGGTGAAGGAAAAATATTCTTCATTCTACTTACAGGCAATAATTAGAAAATGTAGGCAAAGATTCTCTGGTATAAATTATGCATTTTGCCTAAATTATTATTTTTATTCTCCTGAACTTGTTACTAGAAGATATGCAAGCTAAGGAAAAGTAGCTGTACAATGTTTCTTGATTTTTTCTTATTAGATTTCAGAACACAGGGATTTAGTATGGTATGTGGATTTTTCCTGCCACAAATACAGCTAATAATGAACTTCACATAGGGAACCATTAAATAAAATATTTCRTGGTCTAATCTTTAGTCCAGAGAGGAGGCAGAACAGTATAGCTTCTATCCACATAAACACTRTTTATTCTTTCCTTCTCTAGGGTTACCTTCATGCTKCCCCCTGGAACAGTCCTGTGCCTTTGCTAACATCAGTGTGAGCACTGTCTCAGAGAATACCTATACCCAGCAATATAGTAGTATTTAAACTTGAAAAATGACAACACAGACAAGACACTCCCATGAGCTAGTCTTGGACAGTCTTGATATTTAGCTCTTCCCCCATTTCTCTCTCRGGCTGCTTCAGCTGCCTCCTTTCAAAATCTGTCTGCAGAGGGAGCTGAGTGTTAACAATAAAGATGAGAAGAAATTGTTGCCACTTGGTATCAGGGGCACCAAGTCTTTCATKGCTCATCTTATCTGCTGAAATACATAGCCACCTACAGAAGTGGTCACTGKTTTCATCCAGGCTGCATCTATTTATTGTACTTAGGTGCCCTGTGCAGCACCTTCTTGATTCAGTATCAGGTGGAACAGTATTCTCTCCATCCCTAGATTTCCCAAAGTTAGTCTGGTAGAAGGCTTCCTTGAAAAACTACATAGGCATGATAACTTTGCAGAGAARCACAGAATATGAACCTCTATAGTGTGTACCAGTTTGCAAAATTGCTAATTAACAAAGAAAACTTTCTTTTTTATTCTTGCGAGTTGAGGATACAGTAACAGATATATGAGATATATAAATAAGTTTAGCAGTACTGCAYGTTTAAATCTGAAACAAAAATCACAAAAGATGAACTAATAAGCAATTAAGACAATGTATAAAAAAATGCTGTTAAAAACATGTTCGCATATTAAAAGTCAAGGAATAGAAATGTGCAAGTGTTTACATAGATATATACAGAAATGAAGAAGKATTAAAAATATTTGAGACTTTAGTAATAGAACATAATGAATAATGCATAAAAGGATGCTGCACTACATAACCTGTTTATTGGATAAAAAAACGAAAAAAATAATTTCAAAGACAAGTAAGGCTAGCAGTCTCATTAGATTCAAGTGATCAACTTTTGATTTTTGTTTTTTTCAGCTTGGCATAGTTCCAGGTTAAATTACAATCTACAGAAGTAGCAAGATTCAATATTCTTTCTCAGCAAGATTCAATACTTTTTCAGTATCTCTTGGATAGCAACTGCTTGAACTCAAAGTCAGAWTTCATAACTGAGAATTGTTTTCCAGGACATGAAACATGAAGTACAAAAAGATAGTAAATAACCACAGACGGCAGGCTTCTTAGGCATAAAGAAATAAAGGAAAAGTGACTGGTTTAGAATGTTTCCTAGGAAAAACCTACTTTTGGAGCAACCATTGGGGAATGTAATAAGGTTTCCTGGAAACTAACTGTGAAAGAGTTTGATAAAAGCGGATAGTTCTTTTTCTCTCCGGAAAAAAACCCAAAAAAAACTCAAAGCTTCTGAAAATATTCCTTCCCTTAATGTGTTAAATCAGTTGTGGAGAAATACTTCAAAAGTGTAAAACAATTCTTAGTTTAAAAAAACAAAACAAAACAAAACAAAACAAAACAAAAAAAAAACAGTTAACAAATGTGTTTGGTTCTTTTTTTCACTCAAAAATTTTCAGATCAGTATAACTGGATATGCCTGGGAAGTTATAAAGATGACCTCAAGATAAAGGTTTTAGAAAATAAATATCTTATATCTATGTATACACATACAGACACATACACACACACACACACACASAGTGGTAAAAATGCTAACACTTATAAGTGGGACTTAGAGTCATTCTTGTCAGACCTCTGAAATCATTGGCTCAATGTGAAACACCTGCCATAAAAGAAACTGACTAAATGTTTTGGACCATCAGGAAAGGCAATGTGAATACAACAGAGGTCATCAACTTGCTGCAGTATAAAACCTTGTAGTGTTGACATCTTAAAAATTGCACAGTTCTGCACTTTGAGCCTGAGGGAGGATACAGTAGAGTAAGAAAAGATACAGAGAATAAAAACCAGAATGATATAGGAGATGGAACATCGGCTTTGAGAATGAAACATGAAAATAATTAGGATACATTTTAGAGAAGAGACAGACAAGGAAGTTATTTAAGCTTTAAAAATTCATGAATGTGGCAAATAACACTACATTTTAAATATATAAAAGAAAATACCTCTTTGCAAAAAAAGGCAATCAATTTCTGTGAGACTGCTATCTCAGGAGACAATACCAGTAGGTTTGAAATGGTATTAAACAGATTCATTAACAACAGGATATCAGCAAATAACAGAAAGAACAGTAAGGGATGCACCATCTTAGAACCCTAGTAAAACTATAGTAGATTTGGGGAGATGGTAAGGGTCTGAAGGAAACAGCAAAGCTCTTCTGCCTTCTTTTCATGGGTGTTCATTGCTATTCCTGTAGACAAAATATTGGGCTCATTGAACTGTTGTTTCCCTCCCAACTGGCCTTGAAGGTCTCAGGCACCTGACCAATCAGGGGGTGAGGATCCCACCACAGGAGAGGGAAATGTAATGGCACACAGACCATGATCCATAAAATCARTTACACATCCTAATGGGGCCTGGACCCAAACTGCTGTTGGATGGCAAAACCTGTGATGCTATCAGTGGTCAAGGACCCMTCAGCCATTACTTGCCTCCTGTGAGGATTGGGTGACCCATGTTCTGTTTTGTGGCTGTAGTCTCCATTAAAAGATTGTTACACTGACACGGCAGGCAAATTATTAAGATTTGACYTGATTTGATCTGTGAAGGGTCCAGGTGATTAGGAACTGTAAGCTAAGCTGTGCTGTAAAATTCTCTGATATACTACTTATAAAATTATACTACACTGATTCTGTTTATAAAAATCTGTGTTAATCTGATCACAAGATTCCATATGATGTTAATCAGAAAAATCTGTTTAAAAAAAATTAACTGTAATTGCAATTTAGYGCTGTCGTCATTCTGCCAAGGATTCCCAAAAGAACCTATCTGTCCCCATTGTGTTGAGCAACAAGTCTCTATGTTTTTAATGCAAATTATTTTAATCTTGCCTTCAGGAGTTGGAGAAGTAATTGAAATGGAATTAAATAAATTAGTAAAACTATGGGAAACTGACATATATTTCTTTTCAACCTCCAAAGTTATTTGTATCTATGATAAGTATTTTGGATGGGAAATAAACAGATGAAAAAATGAATCCAATTATTAAAAAAACCATTTAACAGGTCCTTGAAGAGTTGTGTCAGGTTTTTGTCGGGGTTTTTTTTTTGGTTTTTTTGCTTGTTTGTTTGGGATTTTTTATTTTAAAGAAACATGGAAACTATGTAGAAGGATATAGAAGTATTGTCATTGATTGTAAAACAARAGAAAAGATAAGGAGCACAAAGCAGAATCACAAAAATACAGCAATCATGCATATGGCATTCTACAGWTTGGCTGTTATTATTTATGTTATGTACTATTGATTCAGAAGAAGAATTATAATAATTCTGGAAATTTTAKCAGAATCTCAGGATCTGTGAAAAGTCTGTGGTTCTGTGAAATTTGAATCAATATAAGCAATTTGTGTAATTTAATTCTAAAGATAACTTTGCAAAACTCAGGAAGTACAACTGCACTACATGAATAGCACAGAGACTGATTCCAAAACTTCAGTTACAGAGGAATAGACAGTGYAGATGTCACCAAGCTGAGTGGTGCATTTCATATGCTTTAGAAAAGGGATGCCACCTAGAGGGACTTTGGGACATGCTTGAGAAATAGACCGAGGCAAGGCTCAAAAAGTTTTAAGTGAAAGTAAGGGGCACAATCTCTTGCCAGGACTTGCTGCCTGTACTTCCTGTATGTCAAGCAATGGATAGAGTCAGTCATCTGTGCAACTGCCTCACATACAACTTGCTGCCTCAGAGCCTTTCTGGGCCTTGAGATTATTCCCAACTTGACTGTCCTTACCCTTTATTAGAACAGAACGGTTCCAATTGGAAGTTACCTACACTGATCTATTCTAACTGACCACTAGAGGGGTGACCAAAAGTTAAAGTGTATTMTTAAGGGCATTATCCAAATGCTTGTTAAACACAATTAGGCATGGAGCATCAACCACATCTTCTAGGAAGCATGGTACATTGTCTGGCTATTGTTTCAGTAAAGAAAYGTTACCTAATATTGTCACAACCTTCTGTGTTGCCACTTTGAACCATTCTAACACATCCTATCACTGGATGCCAGTGACAAGAGATCAGCGCCCCCCCCTTATCACTTCAACTCCTCTGGAATCTGTGGAAAGCAATGGGGTCACCTCTCTGTTGCTTCTTTCCTAGGGGCATAGCTTTGTGCTTTTTCTTTTTGAATTTCATGAGATTCCCACTGGCCCCTTCCTCCAGCTTATTAGGGCTTCCCTTTGCTCCAGCATAGCYGTTGCATGCCTCACACTTTGGGGCCACCGATGAACTTGATGACAGTTCAGTGTCACCTCCTCCAGAGATCACTGTTGAAGATGTTAAACAGGACATGACCCAGYACAGACCTCTGCAGTTCTCTTCTTGATACCAGCCTCCAGGCAGAGCATGACCCATCACCCACAACAGGTTTATACCTGTCTAGTTGTCTGCCTCTTCTGGCTGCAATGTATCAACATAAATATAAGAAACAGGGGGAAAAGGATCACTAAGGTCAAGATAAAATCACATTTTCTACTCTCCCTTCATACACTGAATATTTTTGTGCCTTAGGGTWATCAGACTGGATTTTTATATTCTCCTACAAGCTGGTGCTATGTAAATCCAAGGCAAAGTAATCAAGAGATGTTTTCAAAATACATTTCAGATTTTCATAATGTTTCATTAAAAATTGTGTCGAATTGGAACTTGCTAATTGCATCTTGAAAGGCATATATAATAAAATGCAGCTTAGCAAAGCAGTGCAGAAGAAAAAAAATTAATTCATAGTAATACAAGACTCATTGCTAACTTTTTTTTGCGAATGACTAAGGACGCAAATCCAATTAGCCATCAAGGTTGCCTCCACACAAAATATACTGTGCTCATTTATTTTGACAAGTGAGTTTTTCCTTTAATTACTTACAATATAATTGTAAATTGTGCTAATAAATCAGGGATGTGTATCTTACTAAAGCAAAATTTCAAAGTAGTATGAGCTCACATTGCAGCTTTCTCCTATTAAATCTTCTCTGCAAAAAARCAATAAACAACTGGATTACAGATACATGAAATAGGACTTCACAGCTACTCCAGAGAAGAAAGGTCACACTCAGAAGTTTTGTATGATTTCAAAGTGAGAGAAAAAAATGTATATTAGGAAGGCAAAAGGGTAAACAGACAATGGGAACAGCCTGATAGACCCTGGAGGTGGGGGGGCAGGAACCACAGCCCTTTGTGTCACAAGGGTAACAGGGGCATCACTGCTGCTCTTCCCTATTGTACCCCCAAAAGAAGCGGGTGGGGCAGGGAAGGTGACATTTTGTCACATGACATAGTTAATTGCTCTRACTAGATCTCTTCCCTGCCTGCCTGGATTTCCTTTATGGAAAACAGAACCCACCAGAGGTCAAATCTTGCCTAAAATATTTACCTGGATCCAGCTTTGCCAYAGTTATGCCATTTGGGTTTTGCCTGTTTTCCTTTATATGATCTCTGTATTCTTCACACATGCATTTACKATTCTGTCACCTAKTGTATTAGTAGCTAGTTTTCCCAGTACTTTTCCATGGCCTTTCCCTCAGCAGAAAGACAAAACAAATTCTAGAGCTCCAAACCCTGGGAGGTACAAGGTCCCGGTGCTATCTTGGTTCTTCCTGGGAACCAAGGCCGAGAACAACTCTTTGAGATACATTTTCATGGACAAAGTACAGCTGGTGCTGAGGGGCTTGACCTGGGGGGAATTGAATCACTTTTACTTTTAATCGGTGGTTTTTATTAATTATGCTAATTTCATGAAACCTATAAATGCGTATTCATCCCTGTAGGGGTAAGCTTTTGTGGACATCTTTCTATAACTGCCCCTGAAGGCCTTCATTAAAGATCCTCTTTTATATAACCTCCTTACTAAAATTATCTTGAGTTTCATTCCAGGTTGGACAAAAGGCATTAATAGAACTAATTCCAGGCATTGGGAAATGGTTCAAAGTAGACCATAAAAAATGTGGCTTCAGTCCRCCCCTCCTTTCACAACCCTCCATGTCATACATTTTAAGTGGGAGTTCCATGGAATCATAAAATCACAGAACGGTAAGGGATGGCAATGGACCATGAAGATAATTATTCACAACCCACTTTGCCATAGGAAGGGAGACCTCCCACTAGACTAGGTTGCTCATGACATTATCCCACCCTGTCTTTGAACACTTCCAGGCTTGGGGCATCCAATACCTTTTTGGGCAATCTGTTCCAGTGTCTCACCACCTCCACAATAAAGAATTTCTTCTCCCTATCTAATCTAAACCTATTTTCATTCAATTGGAAAACATTTCCCCTTGTCTTGTCACCATGTGCTCTTTAAAAAACTCCCTCTCCAAAYTTCTTGTAGGCCACAATAGGTACTGGAAGGCTCCTATAAGTCACTTTAAAGCCTTTTCCTCTCCAACCTGAATAACCCAAACTCTCTCAGCCTTTCTTAATAGGAGAGGTGCTCCAGTCCTATGATCAGCKTAGTGACCCTCCTGTGAGCTCATTCTAAGAGATCCACATCTTTCTTTTGTTTGGGTCCCCAGATCTGGACATGAATGCACCAAGTGGGGTCTTACAAAACCAGATKAGAGAGTGAGAATCATCTCCCTTGACCTGCTGGTCATGCCTTTTGATGCAGCCCAGGATGAGGYTGGCTCTCTGTGCTGCATGCACACATTGTTGAGTCATGTTCAGGTGACTTCATGAATGCCTTCAAGTCAATCTCCTCAAGGCTGTTCTCAATCTGTTCTCTGCCCAGTCTGTATTTGTGCTTGGGACTGCCCCAACCCAGGTGCAGTACCTTGCACTTGGCTTTGTTGAAATTCATAAGGTTCACACAGGGCCATCTCTCAAGCCTTTCAAGATCCCTGTGGAACTTTTTTAGTTTAKCTTACAAATGTTACTTTTTTATTAGTTGATTTCAATTTATTTAGGTGAATTAATATAGCTATCACAGTCATGCTAAGCAARAAGAGAAAAACCAATTCTTTTGACCCATAATCCTCACAAAAAAACAATTTATACCTAGCAGAAATAGTTTCTGATGTGTTCCCCCTTTGCATTCCATAAGAAATAGATGATTASTAACCATGAYGTGAGCTGCTAATAAATTAAATGCTTCTTTTTCTCATGTTGTTCTTGCTCACAGTTTATCTCMTCTGGGTCTAAAACATATTAGAGCAGCAGAACTGCAAAAGAGCATTCTGTGAATGGCAGATGCTTCTCAATAAAGTCAAACCACGTTATAGATAAACSTGACAAAAAATAACCAACCTCTGCTAGGTAAAAGGGGGACACAGAGAAGCCTCAGTGGAGTCCTAAGTGTTTAACTAGGGCAGCCAAAGGGAAATGACGGTGAAAAGCATACACTTGTTGATGCATTGGCCTCAAAAAACATTGAACAATAACAGTAATTTCATTCACAAAGAGGAGCTGCTTCCAAGGAAAGCAAATGATATACAGAAAGAAAGGAAACAGAAGAAGAAAAAAGGGGTTGCTGCAGTGGTAGCTTCAATTACTGASTATGGATTTTCTGCTRCAAATAAAGAATAGTGAAAATAATACCCCCAGTACAATGTAAAACTGACTAGTCCTGGCTGTGGAAACTTGTTGTCTTAAAAGAACAGACAGAATTGGTGAATTAGCCCTGAATTAGCTTTTRTGTTTCCTGCACTAGGCTTCTCTGAACTTTTCACAAAATCCAGCATAGGAGCTGGCAAGTATGTGTTTACCAMTAAGAAAATGAGACCAATACTCCTGATTATCTGCAGTGCAGATTAGGTGGTAGCTTAATCCCTAGTTCTGTTTTGAACTGTTTCCATGAAAAACTTGGCAGGACTGAGTCTAATTGCAAGTATTGTTTATGTAAGCCAACCAAACAAAATTCTACTTAATTTGGGGGACAGGAATTGATAAATTTGGGGTTTGGATTCAGTAGTGCAGTAGAAAAAACATAACCATTATGTTTTTTCATGAAATCTGAAATATTAAGTATGTAAGGGATCCAGACTCCTATAATCTCAAAATGCAACCCCTAATTCAATCTCAAATACTACCTTTCAGCTATTGAGCTCTCTCCAAGACCAAGGCTCTATAACTGACTGCTGTGAATCCAGACAACAGCATATAATCATGACAAAACTGGTGACAGTGTATGAATATTTTGTAATATTTATGAGGTCCTAAAACCATTAATGACCACAGGAGTGGACAAAGGAACTTCATAAAAATATGTGCAAGAAGTAAAATCTCATTAAGAAAAGAAATCTTGAGGAGTAGGTAATGATCCCCAAAATAATATACCAAGATGCAATAATTTCCTTCTCTTTGGGGGTAGGGACAGAAGCATTGGCACTGAGATAGGAAAGAGAGGTAATAAAAGATAAACCCCAGCTTCCAGTTTCTGGTCAATGAGCACGATCACTTGATCTTGATGACTTAGAMTGATTGTGAATCACAGCCATCATTGCTAACAAAAAAATTATTTCCATGGTTCTTTATACTTATGGCTAGCTTAGGACAAATTTGCTAAGTAATAACTGTTCCATCTATGTGCTGATAACACTTGTTAGKGATTAAGTAGCAAATCGTAATGTGTATTGTTAATGACTATCAGTCCAGCAAAAGATTGTTTTCAAGATTGAAACAGCTTGATTTATCAACCCTTTAATCCTTGCCCTTAGAACAATCTTCACTTCCCTAACTGATGTATAAATCTATGAACTGAGCTGCAACAAACTCTATTGGCCTTTGCTTTTATTTTAACTATGTGATCTAATGGTCAGTAGGAGAAAATTTATGGTTACTATGCAACCTTTGCTAAGACAGCACATAGCATAGAGGTTTCTGATCCATTCATCATCAGCACACGTTTGTCTCACAAATAGCCTATAAACAACTTGTATGATTATAACTAGTAAACTATCCAATGCTATACTAAACTGTTGATTTTTTAGAACATTATGCACTTTAAAGAGAAATGCATAACCTCATGAGGATGTATATTTTCAGACTGACTGCATGAACATTGTAAAAAGTGTATTTTAGCAAGAGTGTCCTCACTTTAGCTAAGATAGATTCAATTTTTTCCTAGTTACTGGTACAGTGCTGTAGTTTGGATTTTGTATGAGAATAATATTGRTAACACAGTGATGCTTTGTTGTCCCTGAGTAGTGCTTACTATAAGTCAAGGACTTTCCAAGTTCCCATGCTCTACCAGTGAGCAGGTGCACAAGAACCCATGATGGAACACAGCCAGGGCAACTGACGTGAATTGGCCTAAGGGAAATCCCACACTGCACAACACCTTGGCCAGTGTATTAACTGGGGGGRAGTTGGCTGGGAGGCACTGATCACTGCTCAGAGACTGACAGGGCCTTTATCAGCTGGTGGTGAGCCATTGTATTGTGCACAATTTTTTTCTCTTAGGATTTATTTCTCTCTTCTTTTCATTACTTTTCCTCTTCTTAATAAATTACTTTCACTATAATGTCACAATTATAATTATTATTTTTATTGTATTTTAATTTATTTAAAGTATTAAACTGCTCTGCCTTATCATGTGGGTTTTACCTTTTYCTTATTCTTTTACCCATCTCACCAGGGAGTGGGGAGTGAAGGAGCAACTGTGTGGAACTTAGTTGCTGCCTTGGGATAAACCATTATAATTGGGGACTCAGGGAGATACAGATGTACACTGAGAGCTGGTTCTTCTAGTTCTTCATCTACCAGGAGACTAGTGTAATACAGATGTCTCAGTACTATTTTGATTTTCTGCTAGTGATCCTTACATGTTGCAATCCARATCAGCTTTTTATTAGGCTGTATCTATGCTGAGAGATTACCTGCAGTATATTCTTTGCTCTAAAGAGTACTTGAGAAGCAATTATTATYTTTTATTTAGGACACATTTCAGTGTATCACTTTATTGCTTTGTCAAGGGTCAAACAGAACAAAATATTTAAATAATGTCATTAGGTATTAAATAAATATTTTTACAAATGTGAAGATCTGCTAAGATTATATTGGTTCAGAGTTTTTAATATCTGCTGACCTTGAACCATAGTGCTCAAGACCAGGTTGGATGGGGCTTTGAACAACCTGGTCTGGAAGAAGGTGTCCCTGCTCATGGCAGAGAGGTGGAGCAAGATGATCCTTAAGGTCTCTTCCAACCAAAACCATTCTATGAATCTGTTGTTCCAACAAGATAACTAATYCCTCTCATCCTGGTATGTTTTCTTGGAAACTACAAAGAAATATGAAATACATTTAATAYGATGATATTACAAAGAGATTGGAATTTAATTGCAATAAGAGCCTGTTTCTATATGTTATTATTAGAAATATTATTAGATCATAAATGCATATCTATCAGAGCATTATATTCTTTCACTTGGACCTGAAATGGTATTTCATGGTTAGAAGTTGTGTTTAGAACATTTGATTTGTGCTTTTAACAATTATGTCATGAAAATGAAAATCATGACAGCAGAGATACTAAATTTTTACTGAACTTTGTGAAGGAAATGTGAAGAGCTTCATAAGGTTTGCTAATGTAAGAACTACTGTTTTGACTGTATAATACCTAAAAAAAAAAGAAAACAACAAACAAACCAAACACCTCCTAAATTAAATTAATTTTAATAAAGGTAATGTATGACAAGTCTTTTTCCTTTATGTTTCTTTGTGTTTACTCTGCTGTATTCTGAAACCTCTTGATTCAGCTGGACCACTGACTGCCTGTTAGAGAATTATTAAATCAGAGGTATTTGCTGGCTAGATTTGTTGCTTGACGTGCAGAACAGAAAAACAGAACTTTGACAGCAAGTAAGAGGTGAACTCTTGAAGATAACTGCCAACATCTTCCCTTTTCTGGGTAYATAGTGAAAGACCAGACTGCCTGAATACCTTTGGAAAATTCAATGCCTTTACTGCAGAGGTACTTCAAACTTTGAAAGTGAAAGGTTAGTTGTTTATGTCAGATGAAACTCACAGTGTTACCAGACAATTTCAGACTTCTTTTTCACACTAGTAACTTATTTTTGTGATGCTGAGATCCCAGATTTGTGTGGTGGAAAAAAACAAAATCCAGAAGATAAATCTTGAAAATCCGTTGTTATCAAATCAGATCACAGCCAATATATAATAAATACTATGGGAATTAAATATTCATTWTCACTGGAGATACTCAAGAACCATCTGGTTGCAACACTAGGGTGGCCTTRCTTGAGCAAGGAATTTGGACCAAATAAGCCACAGTGGCCCCTTCCAACCTGACCCATTCTGGTTTTTTGTGACTTTCTATTATTTTCRCATTCAATCACCCATTTGCTCATTTTTTTCCAATTTAATTTACTTTTTTTYCCCCTGAATTTGTTTCTGCATAATTTTACACTCCACTGATAAGAGAAAGGGCTTTATAAAAAAATTGACAGGAATAATTGTTGAGTCCAACTGGAGCATTTTTCCCACAATTTTATGYCCTGCGACGTTTTTCCCTCCTAATCCTCTTTAAACTGAACAAAGTCCCATCTTGTCTTGCTCCCTCCTCTTTCTATGTAAGTGTCTCATTTCAATAAAAAAATCAGTTCAATCCCACTGATAAATGTTTAGTAAATAAGTAAACAATCTGTACAGTCTTCTACAGACACTATGTAGCCTTGGACATCTTTACACTGTCCAAACCATCAAAACTGAAATTGYATAAAGACTGCAAATCACTTAGAACTAAATGGGATGCTGAAAACACAGGCAATTGTCATTATAAGCAGATTRTTTTTAAACCAGAATGAAGCTAAAAAATTTGAAAATTATCTGTGATTTCCTATTATGTTATATAATTTTTCAAAATAGGGTAAAAATATTGGTTATATGATAAGATTGTACAATTGCAAATTGAAAGGAAAAACTATGAAACGCCATAATGTTACTGAATATGCTTGAGCTCCCATACCTATCAGGTATTTATATCCACTACACTAAAATGTTAGTTTGAAATGTTTGTTATAGTTACATATATCTATTTATATCACTTATACAAAAACTAGAGCTGAAGAACTCATTATGTGTAAAAGTCATTAATAAACATAATAAAAACATTATTTTACTTTAAAAAGTTGCATAAATTTTAGAGCTGAGAACCATACCTTGTTTACCTTATAACTTGCATGAACTTTAAAGCTGACATTGGCATCAATTGCCATTAAAACAAAAACTTACTTTGAATGTTTGCTCTAAAGAAAGGCAAAGAGAGCAATAGCTTTGGGAGAAAAAATCTTTGATAWTACAAGTGATATTATTAAGTCTTAGAAGTTACAACCCTAATAAACAATTTTTAAGAGAGTTACCATATGCAAATGCATCACATTTTTTCCCAGGGCCAGATAYGCTCCGTTTATTTTGAAACCTGTAACAAGTATGATTTTTCTCCTTGTCTCTGTGCATGACCTAAAGTAATTATTCTTAACTGATGAACTCCTCAGAGGTTTGTGAGTTAAATGGAAACAGAATCCAAGTGTCAATGTAGTGTCCTTTTGTACTTGTAGAGTAATATCCTTCAGGATCCTACAGCATCAAGTGCTAAATTAACAAAGAAACAACTTAGTTGTTTCTTGATGTTATAAACATTCCACAACTCAACTAAAGACATCTCACAAATGAGGGAGCAAAAGTCATACACCAGTCCTCACAGTATTTGGCATCTGAATGGCATGGCTAATTTAATTCACATCTTTTACTAGTAGATTCTTAAACAACTTTCTTTTACAGAAGAAAAGGCAAGACTTTTCAGCCCAGTTGTGTTTATTTTGTTCAGTTCTTTATGAAAGCATAGAGTCTGCATTCTACAATCCTTTGGGCATAGTTGAAACTAACTTTTAAAACATTAGGTTAATACTGACCTTTGGAGSAATATACATTTTGTTTTAGATAAAATATTTTCTTGGCCAAGTACAACAAGTACTTTTTTAATGATCAAAACTATTTTTAATTAGTAATATTTCATTTCTGTTCCTATATACTGATGAGACCTCACTTTTTTGGTTTCTCTCACCTTTGCTCCCAAGAACACTTCAATGTACAAAACTTAAAACTAAGAMATGGTAAAAAACATCAATAAAAGTACCAAATAGAAAAGAGGGGGAAAAAAAGTTACAGTAGAAAGAATAAGAATTTAATGGCTGGAAAAATGGAGAGGAAGGAAAGTTGCTGTAGATAGCATTTTTTGGGAAAGATCTCTCAAAAATAACAGCTGGAAAAATATCCTACAGCTAACATTACTCCATCAGTAGATATACATAGTAACATAATACTAATGTAAAGTCCCAGAAAACTCATTCAATGGGACTCTTAACATGGCTTACAGTTGTTCATGTACTCTGAGCTAGACACACAGGAGAAATACCTTCAAGACATTCTCAAGAGGTGAAAACAACAAAAAACTTTACTACCAACTTCAGAAAATCAAAGACCTTCAGCAAAAGTTTCGAGCATCATTCAATTGACATAAAGCAGTTCAGAAAGCATTAACTTTGCCCATTCAAAACTTAAAGCCCGTTCAGTTTTCAGTTGTTCCAAATTCCAGTGAGRGGAAGAGGAAGAGAGGAAAAGTAAGGAAGAGAGGAAGATGTAAAAGTTATAGAAAATAACATGTGTAGCAGTCTTTGTTTCAGGGTTCTTCAGCTGATAGRATATCCAAGAGGATGTAGCAGTCAAGGAGTGTACTTGTCTCATGCTTTGGCTTAAGTATCTTTTGGCTTTCCTGG
>CADDXX010000079.1:951194-973992 GCA_902810485.1 Alauda arvensis | reverse complement strand
TGGACTGGTGTTACTCAAAGAGTGTCATAAGTAAGGATTGAAGATTTTCTCATTGTAAAAGAAAATCTATGTGTTATTTCTGCTTTGAAAGGGAGAACATAAACAGAAAATAACCATTCTGGTAAACTAATGGCGTTATGTCTAATACACTTTCACGGGCCAGAGTTAATCAGAAGTGACTGTCAAAACTGAAGTTAACATCAGGACAGAATCTTTAACAAACATGAATCCAGTGGCAAAACATTTTCACCCAACAAATGGCTAAGCTAGATCATAATCACTGCTGACAAGTGTGAAATTCCAAATACACTTTTTTTGAAATGTTAGTTGTAAAGGCATGAAATTGCATCCTTGTATCCTTGTTTTGCAATCAGCTCAGTGTTGTATAGGAAGAGCATAATTCATCACACACTAGTCTTTTTTGCATAACTGTCCTTTTATAGATGGTTTTAAATTTATTCTTTTGCAACTTGAACCRGCATCTAGAAAAAAAATTGAAAAAAATAATGACTAATTTATAATAGGTTCTGATTTTTTTCTTTACTTTTGCATTTTCTTATTTTGGTAGGAGAACACAGATACTGATTTTGCCATCTGTCATTGTGCTAGAACACTCCAGTTTTCACTCAGCGGAGAAAACTATGGGTCCTGGTTTAAACATCTTTTGAAAATAAAATACTTATTGTTGCTTGGAAATTGGAAGTTGTCAAGTGGCTAATACACAGAATGGACATCAGGGAGTYATGGACTCTGCAGTAGATAAATTTCATTTTGTTCTTTGTTTCAAACCAGCCTTCTACCCACACCCCCTCCAAAAAAGGAGGAGCAAATTAGAGCATGTCTCACAGAGACACATCCAAGCAGACACGAATGCACATGCACATACATACCTAATCTATGTATCTATAAACATTTGAGATATATATATATATATATATATATATACATATATAAAATAAACATTTATAAACATAGTACATATGTATTAGCTGGGTTTGAATAGAGTACAGCGGGGCTGAAACATCTCACAAGAGATGGCATATAAGGACTCAGCACTGCTAAAGTAAATGGATTCTAGCTGATACCATTTGAATAGTCTGTGCAAGGGAGTTTTGACTATCTAGACTCGTTCCCCCAGCACTGTTACTTACTCTTAGCATATCAGTCAATAAATAGGTGTTGGTCATTTGTGACACAATTCTCATTTCACTTTGTGAAAACCTTCATGGTCTGCTATCTCCTAACACATTTTACTTTTTAGAAAACATTTTCGATATTCCTTCACTCTGTGCAACTCTAATAAACGACATTTAACTGAACTGCAAGAACTATCACTATTTAATTTGTTCAGAACGAGATATTCAAATGAAATACTTAAGAAACTTAGTTCAAACTGCATATGCACTTCAAATTCCTAGTTGTAAGTAATCACCTCTACATTAGTAGTTGTCACATAGTGTAAAATTAATGCACTTCTACATGACAAYAGTGCMAATAAAAATRTGACTACAAACATATCTTTTCGAGGTGTCATAAGAGAAAAAAATACTACATAAGTTTAAGTGAGCTAGGACCTCAAAAATCATTAGGGTTTGTGCAACAAAGTGGGTTGGATCTGTTGTATGAAATATTTTTAACCTTTTAAAAAGTAACTTTCTAGATTTTCACACAAGTAATTGAAACACTGCTACAGATGCCAAAAAAATTACTTTTAAAGGCTTTCAAACCTTGCAAAAGCTTGTGTTCTTTTTTCAGTAACATTATTAAGAAAACATATTGGTTTGGGTCTGTTTTTAAACTGCAGATTTCTGGTTTGCTTTCTGATTTCTTTCCAYTTAGGAAATGGTTCTGTAAGTATTTAAGTACTGAGAATGTAACTTTTTAACTGAGTCGATGGATTTGATTTATCTAYTTTCTTCTTTCAGTGAAAAGATAAAAAAGAAATGTTCAGAAGTACATTCCTTTTTCTTACTCATTATTTTTGTTACTTTAAAAACTGCTTTTATCCTCACATCTGTAACAGTTAACTTACTTCAGTGGAAATATATAAGCTTCAATRTCTTAAGSGAAAGCACATRTTGCARAGATTGTTGAGACTGGGAAACAGAACTTGGATATTGGAAATTARCATCCAACTAACTTAATTGATAAAGGTTCTCTGTCTGAGGATATTTGCTATAAGAAAATTCTAGAAATCATCTCACAGCCAGCAGGCACAGATTGGTACTTTTCAGGTTTAAAAATTCTTACCAAGTGCTTTCACCTGTGCTTTGCATGTGTTGTTTAAGCCCATCAAGCACCCAAAAAGTATGTTTGTACTCACAAGTGTAGTGGGTTGACCTTTTCCAGCTGCTAGATATCCACCCAGATTGTCTCTCATTCCCCTTCTCAATAGTACAGGGGAAGAAAGGAAGAGAAAAAAGCTGCTTATTTCAGCCAAGGCACTGAGGTTGCTTACCAACTGCTGACACAGGCAAAACAGACTTGACTTTGGAAAAATTGATTTAATTTATTGTCAACAAAGAAACACTTGGATAGAGAAAAAAAAAAAAGGAAAAAAGACAAAACTCTGGATACCTTCCCCAAATTCTGCAATCCCCTTTATCCCCAGGCTCAGGTTGACTCCTCTATATCCAACTCATTTGCCCATCCTCTGAGAATGAATGTTCATCGTCAGCAAAACTTCCTCTCTGCCATCCTTTCTCCTCTCATTTTTTCCCTGTTCTGGAGTGTGTCCCCACCCCCCTCCCCCCAGTCTATAGTCCTTCAGCATATGGATATTCCATCTCATATGGATCTCACATCCCCCAGTTGCTATCTTTATCTTGACCCACAAGATCTTTTAACTTATTTTCTCTCTTTCCTGTTAAGGAGGGGATTGAGAAAGCATCAGGATGTCTATCTGCCAGCCAGACAAGGTCAACCTATTACTGAAGACAGAACTTTATTAGGTTAACGTATGTTTTGTTTTTAACAAATCATTCACAAAATTGAAACAATTTATAGTAGAACCATAGAGTATGCTGAGTTGTGAGGGACCCACAAAAATTGTTGAAGTCCAGGTCCTGGCCCTGCATGGGACATTCCCAAGAATCACAGCATATGCCTGAAAAAAAAATGTACCAGTAAAATAGATGTCTTTAGACACAGCTGTTTTTACAATGAAAATTAATGGTAAAGCAAGCAAATAATGTTCACTAGTTATTGTCCTGCATAAACGTTAATTTCTGGAAACTCAACCTCATTAGCTACTGCTAATCAACACTATGGCAAACACAAATTTTATTTCCCCTAGATTATGGACTGTAAAACTTCAAATGATTGGGGCAATTAAGCATCATATTTTTCTATGTAAAATATAGATACTGGTAGTATCCAAAAGTCTTGACTTACAAACCTAAAYAATCTCTGCAATGTGATATCTTGGYKGCTTCATTTTGAGTGTTTGGATCTACTTCAAGTTCAAACCCTTTTATTGAAMAGACAAAGTAGTAATTCMATTAGATACYATAGCTGAATATRCAAAATAATTTTTAAAAGTTCTGGTTTAATATTTGCATTAATTTTGTAAGCCAGTTCCAAATATTATTATCTTCAAATTTTGCAGTTGGACTAGTTTTTTTGTTCAATTTAGAATACAGACAGGCATTGGGAATATTTTAAACCCCGCCATGTTAATTCATAAAAAAAGATACTGTGATCSGATTAGACTGCAGATCATCTTGCAGATCAGATCAATTATTTTTACAATAAAATSAATTAGTATATCCAGTATATCCAACACAGGCAACTAAATACAAGCAACTTTGTGCTGTAGGTACCCAGACACAGGTGCATGATAYGTGAATAGTGATGATTTTAAAAGGCTCAGTAATTACCTGTGTAGTGAATACAGTGATGTAGACATAACTGAAGGTTTGCACAGGTAATCTCTGTTTTGCATTAAGCAACCCAAAACCGGCAAAGTGTTGGGTCCTGCACATGGATCACAACCCCATGCAGAGCTACAGGCTTGAGGATGAGTAGCTGGAAAGCTGCCAAGAGGAAAAAGAACATGGCAGTGTTTGTTGACAGCCAGTGGAACCTKAGCCAGTGTGTGACCCCAGGTGMCCAAGAAGGCCAATGGCACCTTGGCCTGTATCAGAAACRGGGTGGCCARCAGGAYCAGGGCAGTGACTGTCCRTCTGTACTCAGCCCTGGTGAGGCTTTAATTCAAATCCTATGTTCAGTTCAGGGAACATAAGTCAGGAAGGAGTTTGAGGTGCTGGAGCTTGTCCAAAGAAGRGCAGAAAAGCCGGTGAAGRGTCTGGGGCCCAAGTCTTATGACGAGCAGCTGAGAGACCTTGGGGTGTTTAGTCTGGAGGAAAGGAGACTCAGGGGAAACCTTACACTCTCTGCAATGCCCTGAAATGAGCTTGTAGCAAGAAGGGGGTTCAAGCAGTGCCAGGCAAAGTTTGGATTAGATATTTGGGGGAAAAAAACCACGGAAGGTGTTCTAAAGAATTGGAACAGATTGCCCAGGTTGGAGTTAACATCTCTGGAARTGTTCAAAAAAACAYATGGMTATGGCACTGGAGGACATGGTTTAGTGGTGAACATGGTGGTGGWACTAGGTTGATGGTTGGACTTGATCTTAAAGGTCTTTTCCAATCTTAATCATCCTATGATTGCACTACAGTTACAGGTTAGATTGAAGCTCYGAGCTGGTCACTTTAAGACACCTTTGATAATGAAGAAGAAAAAAAAATAGCTTTGGAATTTTTAATCTGATTAATGTTAGATGTTTATTTTATGATCATATGAATTGTATTCTGTAAGTGCTTCATTTGAAAAAAGTAGACTTGAGAATATAATGTCTTGACATTTGTGTCTGGCTACATGAGTCCTAATTAAAGCAACTGATCCATCTAGGGGGAAAAAGAAACAAACAAACAAACAAAAAAGTTTAATTCATTAAAAATATCATAAAAAACATGATCAGCAAGACAAACATTGAAAGTACTAGCATTCTGGACTTTTTAATTTACAACATTTTTTTTTGTTATCATACGCAAACTATATGAAAACTATGTCGTGTCATTGACACAGTTATTTGACTATTTAAAATCCAGATGGAAAAAACAGTAACACGTCTGTTGCTTAAATRCCAAGTGAGAATATGTGTAAAAAACTCAGTCACAGTTATCTTAAGCACTTCTCCATGATCAAGGACTATATTAAAGCCATAGAAACAGCAAAGACTGACAGTTTTCTCAGAGAATAATATTGTAAACATGAAATGCAGCTGGTTTTAATGCATTCTTTGTGTTCTTCATCTTTTGGTTTTTAATATTAGTTTCGTCTGTGCTCATCTTTCTTACTACATAGTCTTAATTTTTAAGTGGAATTTTTTGTTTCAATATATATTAATGATCATAAATCTTCATTAGGCAGACATTTATTTTTCCTTACTTTATTCTTTTTTCTTTGTCTGTTTGGTTCATCACATCTGTCTTTAAGGTCATGCAGCACATTGTGATTTGAGCCCACCTAATTTTCTGACTTTTTCTTGTCTTGGATTTCATCACTTTAATCTTCCCTTAGTATGTCAGGACCTGATACTGATTTTCGATGTCTCCTCTTTCTTTATGTCCAAAAAGTGTTATACTGGAGTTAGAAATTTTAACCTCCCTGGCACTGGGAGAAGGAAGGAAGGAAGGAAGGAAGGAAGGAAGGAAGGAAGGAAGGAAGGAAGGAAGGAAGGAAGGAAGGAAGGAAGGAAGGAAGGAAGGAANGGAAGGAAGGAAGGAAGGAAGGAAGGAAGGAAGGAAGGAAGGAAGGAAGGAAGGAAGGAAGGAAGGAAGGAAGGAAGGAAGGAAGGAAGGAACCTACAAAAATGTATCTTACCTTTACATTGACTGGATTTAGAAGTTTTAGAAGTAGATAAAGAAAAACATATTGGGTAATGTTAGATCAYAATAAAGTTTGATGCCAATGTTATTTAGAAGAAAAATATAGAAGTTTTTGAAAGAAGGGTTCAAATTTTATTGTGAAAGAAAAGGAGAATTTCATTCCTGCATTCATCCTGCATACACATTCAAGCAAATGTGTATCAAAACTGGATCAGCACTWAAGAGGCTTTCTGTATACATTAGTATATATGTTGTAAATTTTACTATACCATTTACACAAATTTTTATCATACAAAAAAGGAACACAGAAACTTGCTGATGAAAGTAGTGTAGATGCATTTCTWAAAAGATTATTGTGTTTGTCATTGTTATTTGTACCTAAAAATAAATGAAAATATCATTTTCTATCTCAATCATATCCTATCTCATAGGATAAATAAAATATATTTACAAAAATCAATGTTGCAATTGCATTTGTTCTAACTAGACTCATAGTGACATTTAAAACTTAAATTGAATTACATAGGCTCATGTTGACTGTACATAAAGTGCTTTTTACATACTCTTATGTGAAGGATAAGAATAATTACTATTTGGCTGTCATATGATAGATACTCAAATTAGGTGTTTTGAAGACTTTAATTGTAAAGTTCAGAAAATATTCCTAAGGACATAGATAAAACTATCCGTCCATGGAGCTCCTTTCCTCTTCAAGAACCAGTTCCTGGGCAAGCTGGTAAAAATACAGGRTTTGTGGCACCTACATTAATGTCCTCTGAGTTACATTACAATATTAATATCTGCCTTTTTTATAAGTATCTCCCCCTGACAAGGCCATCCAAAGTTTAGCAGTAGCCTAACTTCACTTCAAACTTATTTAGAGAAAAAAAAAGTTTATATTAAGTAAGATRTTTTCCATATTTTTCAAGTTAGGTCACTGCTATGTGGGCAATGACARTCTTTCTCCCAAGAAACCAGATTCACATTCTTTACAGCCTAAGTTTTGACAAACTAGCACAATATCACAACCTATCTAAGCTCATAGACATCCATTTTCCAGTCAAGATAATTAGGGCTGTCAGATATTCTGCTGCCAAGGGACTCAAGTCTGGCGGATTATTTGTGTCTGTGTTTCAGTCTTTCATCTTAAGCTGTCAATATACAGAACTCATCAATGTCAGTGTCAGAATATAGAACCAATATTTGTGGCAAGGCAAACACCTGTAGCTTAATATGTTTGTGTTATAGACTGTCAGCTTTTTCACAGTCTTGCAATTTTGAGACTGCTTTTAAGGTAACTCTGGAAATAAAATATAATCCGAACATATATCATGCAAGGAAATGTTTATTACTAACCTTGTCATCATCTTTTATAAATTTCAGATATCTGCAGCATCTTTTTGCTATTAAAGTGCCTCACTGGGAAAAAAGTGAATGTGTTTTAAGTCTTTTAACATAAATATAAAACTCAGGACTGAAGMATGCAGAAGAAAGGTTATTCAGGTAAAATGATGTTAAACAAGTGAGAGAATGTTGCTGAAAAGTCATGGAAATTTGAGGTAAATKCCTCAAAAAGAACTCTATAGAGTATTATCAGCTTTGGTCAACCTAGCATTCRTATTTGTTCCATTTGAGAATAYAAGAAGGATTTTGTRAAATCTGTCATAAACCACTACTTTGTAAAAAGCTGTGATTTCATCTGTCTGTACTGAAATTTAAGAAATATCTGAACGAAGTTATTTGTACTAGTTGATTTGGAATAATCAGTTGGAATAATGATGGGAGAAGTTCCACATATACCTCTAGGTACTGGAAGGACTTCCTGAAGCCTTGCTTATGTATGTCATGAATTGGAGTACTCCTTTACWGTCAATTTTTATTTGATGTTTGGTCAAAAATGAAACCATGGGAAAATACATAGAGATATTTAAAACACATCAGATCTTTTTCTAACTAGTCTCATTCAATAAGAAGCTACACTGTCAAACATTGTGCTCTCTTTTTATCTCTTCCCATTTGAATATCATATTTTTATGCTTTCTCTTTTCCCCAACTCCATGTGRGGGAAAAACCATAAGACAGAAACAAAACTAAAATATGTATGTATTTATTATTCCAGAGAAGCTGAAGAGTACAGCACTGAGTGACCTTGCCTGTATTTTCTTATAGATCAGTAAATCCAGAATTAAACTAGACTAGTTGATTGCTCACAGGAATCAATGCTCASAAATACAGACTATAGGCATGTTTAATGCATTAATTTCTTTTGCTTACATAGACATTGATACTCTCAGTTAGACCAGCAGCTCATTCTCTGMTCCATGCAGAGGAAATGGCCCAAACCTGCAAGTGAAATGGATTGCCAGTGTGTTTCAATTTGCAGCATTGAATGCCTGCTGGCAGAGAGAGCACAAGGAATGTTAAAAGGCAGAGCACAGGAATGCTCATTAGGGAGGGGATGAGAAGATATAAACTAGTCAYATATTCCTAGTAGTGGCTATTAAAAAACACTCTGTTAAATGAATAAACAGACTACAYCTTTGGAAAGCATGGACAGATATTTTGTTCACAGTCTATTTTAAATGTTTACAGATTTATGAAAAAAAAATTATCCTTTCTAATTCTCTGCTGCTGAAGATAAACATTCACATAGGACCACATAAAATGCCTCAAATGATGTTTGTCTTAAACCAGGGTGTAGGATTAAATATATTTTTAGGTCAAAAGTGAAGGATTTTCTAATGATTAAGGAACTCAATCTAATGTTTACCAAAAATTGGATTTGACTCCCAACTCTGCTGTGAACTCCTTATATTACACACAGGTACCTCAGGCTAATTTTTCAAAGCACATAAAGACACATATATATTAGTGTGMTTTTCATAAGTATCTGATATATTTGTACCACCAGCTTACTTACTGTTTTAGATAGCAAACTATCTAAAGTTCTGAGCCCTAACTACTTTCTTCCCTGAACTTCAGTTCAGCTGCCTGGGAGGGTGTAAAATAAAACATAGATGTTTCACAAGGAGGTAGGAGAAGAAATGCATTCAGAATTTAAAAGTGGTCAATATACAGTACTGGGAGCTGAATATGTTACCTAACATAGTTGATTTTAGTCATAAACCACCTCAAAATATTTCATGCAGAAATTACAGTTTTAATCTGCAACCACAAGATATCAGTCAGGAGAAGGAAGCCTGAGGAACATAATGGTCTCTCTGATACCAACATGCTTGAGGGACTGCTGCTTTACCTCTGCCTTTTCTTSCAGGAGCTTCTGATACTTTTATTGTGCACATTGCTAACTAAATACACTTAATTTAGTAAAGAAAATATGTCTCTAGTGAACAAGAGTTGGAAGTATTTGTACCAGTCTCCCAAGTAATGTGAGGGAATCTGTAAGTATCTAGAGAGGTGATATCCACCTGCTGTGCTAACTCCTTTTTTACCTATTCCATCTCTTTTTTTTACTTATTCCATCTCTTTTTTTACTATAGCTGCTGCATGTACTCAACCTTTTTCTCATCCCATTAAAAAATCCCAAACCAAAYCTCTAACAGAAAGTGATCATTGTACTTTGGACTAAGTATGGCCATGTTTTGTCCTCAGTTTCTTTGTTTCCTCATAGTGTTTCTGGGGCCTGTAACATAGTGGGAATTATGGAAGAAGGGGAGTATCTCCAGTGGATTGTGACTTATTAAATAATATAAAAAGATAATATGGAGAAGATATATATGGGCATATACACATGTATATAAAAAGGTACTTAATATAAGTTATGTATCCAAAATCTCTGTACAATGATTACTCATGTGAGGCCCCAAATTTCTGGAGTTTAAAAAATTYCAAAATTAAATAGATTCTAATAATTTACTGTTTAATAAAATAATTTAATATAATATGCAATATATCTTACATTACATCATAGAAAATATAGTGCATCCAATTTTCCTTCAGTAATAACAAAATAACAAACCATCCACTACTAACTAAATGAAAACAGATAACAGTGGAAAAGAATGATGTGATCTTTATACAGCTAAGAGGCACACTGTGCTTTTCATTTTTAAGCAAGGTTCCCCACTGGCTTTGGAGACATAAGTTCCCAGACATAAATACCACAATAAACCTTTGGGAGATGTATAAAAACTTTCACTTAAAAAAAAATTAGTATCCCTTCTATAATTTTATTGTGCTTATCTGGATCTGAACTTATTATAAAATGTTATCTATAAAATATATTATTTTATAGATACATTATATATTATATAATATAGTATATAGGATATAAAAATATTGTATAAATATAATAGAAATATAATAGAAATATATATTAGATATATAATATATTAAAAATATTTTATGTTTTTGCTACCTATGACCAAAAAAAACCCCAAAACCCCCCAAAAAACCAAAAAAACCAACCAACCAAACAAAAAAACCCCAATCCAATAAAAAATAAGATAGAAGCAAATCTGTTCCCCTATTTTGATAAAGCACAAGCTACGTTGGCTAGCTGACATAGCAAGCCTAGATGGATATTTTTTCATTTATTTTATTAATGGAAAKATCTTCTTCTGTGACAGGTGCAAAGTATAAGATTTAAATAATTGATAACACTTCTTCTCKAAATGTTCTTCAAGATATTATACTGTGTCAAAAGGTTACATTCATGTCCAACATTTAATGTGCTAAATTATGTCACCATGGCCCTTTTTCGGTTTTGCAGCCCTCCCTAGAGTGTGATGTTTCTGATGAATAGCTTGTTCAGAATTTCAATAATATACATGTATTTTAAAATACAATTACACACAGAGTAACTTMTTAAGCATGTTCTGAAGCAAGTTCAGTAATACTGTGCCACGGTTCATGAATGCTTGGTTCTTTTGACAGACTCATTTCAGTCRTGCAGACAGAGGTATCTGGTGCAATACAAGCTCCCAGAGAGTCTCCATGTGAAATGTTTGGCCTCCAGAACAGCATGGATTATCAAATTGTGTAAGTGCCTTAAAATGCCTGCAAATTCTTTAAGGATGTCTCAGATGCCCACAGTATGTCAAACAATAGTGAATATTTGGTTGGCACAATTAAACTGAGCCCAGAGTATCTGTTCCAAGTGAAAGCACTGTAGGATTTTGTAGACATTTTGCCTTTGACAGTACATCCWCATCTGCATACAAATTTAAGTAGGGCACTTTACTGACTTATATATGTCTTGTTCTGTGCTCATCTCACTTTATATCATCCATATAAAAGTTACAGGCCTATTACTCTTTGACTGGMTAGCTTTTGTAGTCTCTCTATTGTTAATGGAAAAAGATAGGCACATCTCCATTACTTTAGACATATTTATTTAGACTGAATAAATTGCATTGTGAAGGTACCTGTAACTCCTAACAAATTRCAAATGCTCTAAAGATTCAAATACTAGCTCACAACTACCTTTTAGGTAAACGAAGCTCAATGATATTAACTGAAGCATTGATGCATGAAACAAAATCTTTTAGAAATGAAGTAATAAGCATGGGAAGGGATATAAAGGACCAGAAAAAATGTTTCACTTTTTTACGTGGTTTAAATCTTCCTAAAGGTCTGATTTTTGGACAGCTACTCACATGCAACTTATTTCCAACTTTACATTAAATTTGCAATAACAAATTACCCAATCAATACCAAACAAAACAAAGCAAAARAAACCAAAACAAAAAAGTCTTCCCATCTGAAAATTTTAGTGCAGGAGAGTTTCACAGAATTACAAAATCACTGWAGTTGAGAGAAAACTGTGGAAATTCTCTAGTCCAACCCTTCTGCTGAAAACATATTGAGCCAAGGTAAGTTGCCCCARCCTGTGCCAAGTTAGGGACTGAGTACCTAGTAGACTCTACTTCAACCCCTCTGGTCATCATGCTCGAGCACTCAGTAAGCCTCWTTGTAAAAATATTATTTTCTCACATGTAAGTGGTATTTCCTGCATTTCAGTTTGTTCCTACATCCTCTTGTCTCTTAACTGGACACTACTGAGAAAGTCTGACTGTTTTCTTTACTCCCACCCCCAGGTATTTAAACACAGTGATAATAAACTCTCTCAGTTTCTCCTCACATCACACTCCAAGACCTAAATCATGTTCCTGACCCTTTGCTGGACTCACTTCAGTATATCCAGGTCACTCTTGTGCTGGGGAGCTAAGGCCTGCACCCAGCAGTTCATATGTGGCCCAAATAGAAGTATGGGGGGTAGAAGTATGATCTTCCTTGGCCTACTGATGATGTTTTTCACTAGCACAGCCCAGAATACTGTTAGCCACCTTTGCTGTAACTGTGAAGTGATCTACTTGCAGCAG
Organism: Alauda arvensis; assembly: GCA_902810485.1. Lineage (NCBI taxonomy): Eukaryota > Metazoa > Chordata > Aves > Passeriformes > Alaudidae > Alauda > Alauda arvensis. Next base: position 961,757 of record CADDXX010000079.1, on the reverse strand, counting down.
TGGGGGAATTCACTTGCAATATTTTGTTTTACATACAGAGTAAAATTATGAATTACGGAGTTTGGGTTTTGATTTTTTTTCTATTTTACTGAAGTAGGTTTTATCAGAAGATTAAATAAATCATTTGTTTAAAAAAGAAAATTTTGATTTGTCAATTAGAATAAATTATCCATTATATTAAAAATTAATTGATCAAAAATAGCTATTAGTAGCGCTTTATGGAGAACAATGTAATTGAAAAAGRCAATACAAACAATTTATGATGTCTTTGATTTACCCCCGAATGTAAATTAGTAGTTCAGGCAAATTACCTCACTTGCACACTTTATTGGTTCATTAGCATCAATATCTTGTCTTTGGCAATGTTGCTGAACGATGACTCACAAAAACACTTTACMCAACAACTGTCCTAATTTATCTAGGCAGCTGTGCTATGCTTTTTGTGAACAGAAAACCACTTTATGCTATATATAGAGATGAATTAATGTCTTTCCATACAATGTTTCATCCTCATCTTTTAGAGCACAACATCACAAATAGTTCATACAATTAGTCAAAAATATCACASAGTAAGCTGCAACTGCATATCCATATTTTCAAAAATATATGGTAAAGTATGTGAAGCAAATTAAAAATGTACAGGAAGTGATGTTGAATGTTAATAAATAGGTTTTATTGTGAAGGATTCTGGAAATAATCTTTATTTTATTGTGGATTAGAAGGATTAGGGGAGAATGGTGTCACACTGCTACACGACAGAACGGCACGACACGGAAAAGAAGAAGAAGAAGATTTATTTGAAAAATCAGAGATATTTATACAACAAAGAGAACAGGAAATGATTGGAGGAGAAAGCTTCTACMTCTACACRCACACTGGCTAATACACAWGCTTGTCAAGAAATCCATCCCACTAGAAAGAATGTAAACATCAAAGCTAGTTAGAAAACAACACCTGTTATTTACATGAAAAATCCATGGGAATCTGACTCTAAACTACAACTTATCAGAAGGCTTAAAAATTCAGGGTGACAGAATRAAGTGTCTTGTTAGTTAGAASAGGATGCTTTTAATACCACTGTRCCAGATGACATGGAAATCAAAGTCTTGAAGTTCTATTTAAGACTATGGAAAAATTTCTCCCTCTTTTAACAAGCAAAGCCAAAAGTCAAAAACCCCTTCATAATATGTGCTTATTATTAGATATGAATGAAATAAAGAACCATTAGCAGTTTTTAACAGAAAATTGCTGTTTAACCACTAGTACAGAAAGAAATATAAGACCAGAGGATGATTCTATTGTCTGTAACAACTAAAAATAAAAAAAATCCAAAACAAATCAAACAAAACCCCACAGAACAGAGGACTAAAAYAGACTTCAGGCTTTTTTTAAAAGCTTTGATCTTAAGAAATTGCATTTCTCAAATGCTGAATTATCTTCTTGCACTAGAACTGAGATAAATCAAATCTCCAAGTGAAAAGTAAATTTGATTTCAGCCACAGTTATAGTTCATTTACAACATGGATAATACAAGTACCTAGAATRAAAGGTCATGTGATTGTTTTCTTACAACTTAACTGTTAACATTATTGGCAGTGGTAGTAAGTTTACATTGAAGAACAGTATTTTCGATTTTATTACATCAGCCAATTTTCCATGCAAAATCTTGTATGCTGCTTATGACTATCTCTTTTATTATTTATTCATATTAAACTATAAAAGTATGTTTGCACTTACAATATTTTAAACTAGAAATTCCTGAAATTAGTTAAAAAATTACATAATCCTTTGTGAAATTCATATTTCTGAAATAACTGAGAAAAGAAATTTCAGATACATATAGTAAGCTTGAAATGATTGCTAAGGAGACATTGTCTGAGCTAAAATTATTGAATTCAAACATCCTAGATGACATTTGACATTTTCAATCTTTAATCCTTTCCATTTAATTAATTTTCTGTAACATTAGTGAGGTAATTAAATATAGTTACAGGAATRTCTCAGTTTGTACTTTAATTATCCATTTAGGGCAGTTTCTTTTTCTGAGTTGGCCTTTCAATAGTGAAAAAAAATAGTTCAACAGTTAATTGAATGCTAATTCCGTGATTATTCAGTGTTTTTAAGGCTTTTAAGCTGCTTAAATGGATTGCCCATTTGCCATAAAATTTAATTTCCTCACTTTTGAATTTTTTAAGTACTATGATTTGCTCTTTTGTTAAAAGGAGGRAAAAATGATCCATCCCACAAAAAGAAAAAAAAAAAAATCTCATGGAACTTTGCACTGTCGGGATAGAACAAGGAGGAGTAGGACAAGCAGGCTGGATTCTTAAGAAACTAGACACAGGTCATACAGTACAGACATGGAACTACTAGTAATTAAAATAGTTCAGATTTTGACTTCAATTGAAAGAAATTACCAGATTAAAATCCTGTAGAAGATAAATAACTATTTAAAAGAATGGCATGCAGCATGATTTGGAAATAAAAATTATCTCATTAACTCAATTATTTCATACAAATGTATCTCATCTCAGTGTATATAAAGTTCTACAACAGACTCACACGGCATCAAAGCAATGATGGCTACTTCAACATGTAAAAATACCTTGGGTTTTTCTTTTTCTTATGTATTTTTTTTATTTTCCCTATAATATTTTAATTTAAAATTGAAGAAAAAATTGTGTATAATATTTTATTAATTGAAYCCAGTTCAAATTTTACTTGACTAATGCATGAAAGCTGTATGMCTTTGGAACATTCTTGATTTGATTCATCCTTACCCTGTCCTAAAAGAAGAAAAATATCTCAATTTTTTACCTGRCAAAAGCAAAGTCAAAAGACAGAGTAGATACTGAATGAGACAAAAACTAATATCTGTATTTATTAAAATAAACCCAAATGTTCCAATTTATAAATTTATTAAATAAGAACTTATTTTTCTTATTGCTAATAAATTGTAATAGCATCCATAATAACATTAGCTCTCCTAAATAATTGCTTGCTAGCTAGTTTAGTTTGTCTTGTAAATATTTGTTGCMAGATTTTAATTAAAAATGTATTTAAATTAAAATTCTTATATTTTAAAATACAGTTCTGCTCGTTTGTTTGTTTGTTTTTCCCATGGTGCCTGWATGTAGATATTTAGGCTAAGTTTAAAAGCAATTGTCTGAAGCACTGACTCAGCACACACCTGAGATTAAACTAACTAAACAAGTCAGGAGAAGCTGCCAGACGTAAAATGAGAAATTGCTGGAAGTCATAAATAAAAGATTGAGAAGTTTACAAGATTTGCAGATAGCACTCCGAGGTACTGAGAGGGTGGCTAAGGGAGAGGTTTGAGAGAAATGACCCAGCATCCCAGGCAGCTGAATGACAGCACTGTGGAMCTTCTGGAGAGCAGCAAAGCAGGCAGTGCCTCAGTAACTCCATCTGTGATACTGCATRAGTAAGGAATGGTCTAGGTACCAGCACTAGATAAATAAAATTTGGACACAGACATAGCAAAGTTGGTATTAATGAACTGCTTATTTGGGAATAGAAAAGGGCAAAGAAAAAGAGGTTTTAAGCAATAGAATGTAAGGTCAAGAAACAGGAAAAGGAATGGTAAGACACTKTCATGATTTAACCCCACCCAGTAACCAAGTGCCAAACAGCTGCTTGYTCAGTCTTCCACCAGTGGGGTGGAGGAGAGAACAGAATAATTAAGGGTAAAAAACTCGTGTTGAGATACARACAATTGAACATGGAGTGCAAAAGCTGCACACACAAGCAAAGCAGCAGGGCCCCATCACTCACAATGGTTACTGAGGAAGATAAATACCGTGACTCCAAACATCCCCCTTATCTTCCTTCTTCACCCTGGTTTATATGCTGAAGYCATATGGTATGGAACATCCCTTTTGAGTTACCTGTCCCAGCTGTGTCTCTTCCCAACCTCCCATGCACACCCACCTTCCTTGTCAGCGTGACAGTACGGAAATCAGAAATGGCCTTGGCCCTGTGTAAGCCCTGCTCAGTAATAACAGAAACATCTCTATATTATCAACCCTGTGTTCAGCACAAATTCAAAACACAGCCCTATACARTCATTGTGAAGAAAATTAACTCCACCCCAGCCAAAATCAAGGTAATGAAAATCAGGTGACTGTGGGGCTCTTTGGGGATCCCTTCCAACCATTCCTGTCTTACACCTGATCACTGCAATCCAAATCAGAACACTGATCCAAACTTGTGGCTCTGACTATACAGTATGTATCAATATCAAAAATCTGTGGGCTCAGAAACTCAAATGGCTGGGAGTTGCATGCCAGCAGTCAAATTCCCCACCATGTGCATTCTGGGTTATTGTGCTCTGCATGAGCACTTARCAAAAGACTTTGCTTAAAGCACAGTAGTCCTTGTTCCATGTATGTGCAATTTGCCTATTGCCAGCAATATTATGATGTTCTGAAMATCCCAAGTAAGAAAAGATTGGTTGCAATTATTATAGGAGCTACTGCTCAAAAAATTATTTAACATTTGGAAAATTAAATATAGAGGTTTTCACCCAGGCAGTGCAGCTTACCACTCTTAGGCTAACATTTTRGTATAAATGTCAAACTCTTCATCTCTATATATTTGTGGAAGCCAGAGATAGGAGAAAGGCTAACTGATAGAATAAGCTTGGGAATGAAAAATGGATTTTGTGTGGGTGGGAGTAGAGAAATTTGATATTGGATCAATTATTCTTTTCCAAATTATACCAAAGTGCAAACAGATCCATCAAATGATGGKGACGTGTTGATAACATATTTATCTGTACCTTCAGTTTCCACTTCATAAAAGAACAGATGGAAATACAGTCTAAAAGCAGGTAAGTATATATTTTTAGATTTTAAAGCACAGCCTTAGTGAAGGTGATTTCAATATGATCAAAACCAACTAAATTTCTGATGAGAAACTGCATTTATTTAGAAATTACAGATGTTCCCAAATTTTAACTTGTAAATTAGAAAAAGAAATATTAATATACCTTGTCCTGACTAATGAGTTGGACTGTCATCATAAAATTAAATTATTAGGAAGAGGAATAAAGAAAATATTTTCTGTCTTGAAGGTAAAAATTATTCTTTTACAAAGCTTAGAAACATAATGATTGAGAGATTATATGGTCACAGTTGTGAGTACAATCAGAGAATAAGTACTAACCAGAGGGAAAAAAAAACACAAAAAAACCCTCATAGTATAAAACAAAACAGTTGGAATTATTTCCTCAGCAATCTTTCTGTTGAATTGGAGAGATAGGAGTTTGTTCCATGGACTGTCAGATGGTCTGGGGCACTGGTTTTGTGATGAGTAGATGAGGYAGCTGGGGATGTTTAGTCTSGAGAAAAGGAGGCTCAGGAGAGACCTTATCCCTCTCTATTATCTACCAGAAAGTAGGTTGTTGTGAGGTAGGAGTCTATCTCTTCCCTCAAGTGAAAAAATGACAGGACAAGAGGAGAAGGTCTCAACTTGCCCCCAAGGAGGTTTAGATTGGATGTTAGGAAAAATTCTTCACTGMAAGTGWRGTCAGGCATTTTAACAATTYGCCCARGGAAGTGGTGGCATCACTATCTCTGGAAGTGTTAAAAACCCCATGTGGATATAGCAGTGCCAGCACTTAGGGACACAGTTTGGYGGTGAACATGGTGGTAGTAGATTAATGGTGGGACTGGATGATCTTAGAGGCCTTTTCCAACCTTTGTGTAGCTATGTGTCTATGGCCATTACACTGGACAGAGTATTAAAAGAACCCAATTTCAGATTGTTAGTTTCACTAACAAGTTAACTTTACTTAACCAAGTTTAGTTTTGGGGTTTTTTTTGGGGTTTTTTTCAGATGTGGTTTTTACCATTTTATGTCAAGAGAAAATACCATGAGAAAGCAACCTGTATATTAGAAAGCTAATGCAGTATAGACTTCATGTATTAAAGATGTGACCCAAATGAACTCCATAAATTTATAACAAAAGTATCAGTGGGTAATAAGATATTTCTAATTTAGGGATGTTGTCTCTCCATTAGTAGCCAGAGGATTTACCTTCTTTTCCCTTTTTTTATCAGCATGGGCTGAAAATACTGSCCTTTCTGATATTAATTTTTTGAGTGATTGATTTATAATGCAGAAGATATAAAAATAAGGTTATGCACCTTACTTTTTGGATAAATATTTCCTTTTATTTATTAAATATATATATAATTAAATACATGGAAAAAAAACCCTTTCACTAATAGCAAAACAAGAAAATTCATTAGAATGAAAAAAAGTATTCCTAAAATAAGCTGGTTTAATTTCTTTTTACACAATATATTTGCCCATAATTTTACTGAGTTATTTTCATGACAATGGTTTGATTTTAATATGYATAAATTCTTAGGTTAAACTTTTTCATTGCATATTCTGCTCTGAGCACATTGTCAGAATACAGTTGGCTTAGTCCCCTGAAGAGCGTACTTGACAAACAGAAAATTCTYTTTTAGAGGACATTTATTGACTAGATCAGCTTCATATCAGAATAATTTAAACTTCTTGTTAGAGGTGCAACCATTGACCCTCAGCCTCAGTTGCTCTATTTTGCAGTTGCGGATTTTATGTCTTCACAGGGCTGGACTGGATTTTTCTTCATGGTGGTTCATATGGGGCTGTGTTTTAGATTTGTCACCAAAACAATGCTTTAGCTATTGCTGAGCAATACCTATGCAGCAGCAAGGCCTTTAATGTTTCACAGTCTGTTCCACTAGTGAGTAGGCTTGAGGTTAGAAAAGACTGGGAGGGGACACAGATGGGACAGCTGATCTCAACTGACCAAAAAGATATTCCATAACATATGGCCTCATACTCARCAATAAAAGCTGAGGGAATTTTTTTCAATGTAGCCATTTTTCTGGGCTTGAATGGTTGTCATTCAAGTGTGTTTGTGGGAGGTGGCAAGTGATTGCATTAGCATCACTTGGGAATTTTGTTAGGGGTTGTTATACTGGGCTATTTTCCCTCCTTTTTCTACTAAATTGTCTTTGTTTCAACCTTTGCACTTTTTCAGTTTTGCTCTTCCAATTCTGTCTTCCATCCCACTGGAGCAAAGCAAGAGAGCAATTGGGTGAGGGATCATCYGCCAGTTGTGGTCGGCTCACCACAGACACAAAACAGTAACTGTCTGATGGAAATGTCCAAGCAGCTGTTTAAGAGCATTRCAATTGCTTGCTCTTCTTAGATCACTTTAATAAGGCTCAGCAAGAGTCTGCATCTGCTCTTTTTAGAAAAACRTCACCCTTGTCTCAATATTGGTACYGCAAAGCCATAGAAAACTGATCAAATCCAAAGTGAATGAGAGCCTTGTCACTGATCAGCATTGTGAGCTACTACTTATCTGTCTGTCTGCTTCTGTCAGAAACAGTGAGATAAGGAAAACACAGGTGTCTTGGAAAATTTCAGAATAGACAGATAATTTTCTCTTTTCATTGAAAGTGTCTTAGCTGTTTTGATTCTGCTTCATTAAAGTCATGTTACCTAAAATCTAGTAACATCTGAGAATCTTGAGAGTTTTATTCATTTTTTTAAATTATATACAGCACACATTACTGGGGACTGTGTCGTTGACTGCAGAAAGTACCACATAAATTTACTCTTCCAATTACAAAAAAATATCACCTCCAATAGTGACAAGTGACAAATAAGATAAAAAAATCTGGCAATCTATGTAACTCATGAACACTGGCATTACACTTTCCACATTTCATTTTTAGCACTATAGTTAGAAAAAATTATTCTGATTTCTGTTAACCATCAGATTAGAAAAACAGTTCTGGAACTGTTCAGTTAAATCAATGGATTTGCTTTCTTCTTCTACTACAACTCAGAATGTAAATCTAAAAATACATCCCCTTTGCTTCAGACTTTTTTTTTTACTTGATTATAGCCTGTGGCAGATTTATCTTCCTCCTAATTTTCCTTAGCTCATGTACTTTTTTCATTGCAGTTTCATTTCTTTATGTTTTTTCCCTCATTATTCCTTTGTTTTAATTTCATTATCTGTGTAAATTATMAGCTAAAAATAAATAAAAAAGGTTATGGAAGACAGAAAACAAAGAGAATAATCAATTTTAAATTTTTTATGTTATMTATTTGGTTTTATATRTATATATATATAYAAAAGGCTTTCAGAAATACACCTCTCATATTAAAAAAAAATCACATTTGCAAATGTAAGATATTGACTTTTCAATCATGACCAAGAGATTAGAAAAAATATATATATGTTTTTGTATATCCATTGGTCCTCACAAAAAGTGGAAATATAATATGGAAATAGCTAAAAAAACACTTTAATAAGAAGAGAAAAAGAGAAATAATAAAATCTTCTTTCTCTTTTTTTCTTAATTAACAACACTATTTAAGATTTGCAAGAAACCTGTCAGGATGGAAAGCATCCCACAGAAGTTACTGAAAAATACTACCTACAATCTTATAATAGCCTCTGAGAATATAATACATTACAGAAAAATAAGGGATAAAAACAAAGAATCTGATAAACTAATAGACACAGATKTTGAATTCTGCTTTATTATCATTAAAAAGAATCTTCTGGGATTTGAAYTTTTTTATTCAAACAGACAATAAAGTCAACTATCAGACAAAATTCTATTCAACACCAGAGGATTAGYTCCACTCTGTTCATGTATATCCATTCTTGAAATGGTCATTTGTAAATTACTCTTCTAAMTTCATATTCTGACTGGGAAATTTAGTAGAATAAGTCAACCTAGAACAAATTCATAGCCTTCTCAGAATTACATCACAAATTCAATTCAAACTAGCGATGGTCTGTCTGTACTAAACCTGAGTATTGTGAGAACTTTGGTCTATGAGAAGAAATTAAAGAAATACAGCTGGCTTGCAAATTTCAGTCCATGTTCTAATTGAAAAAATTGAAATTGAAATAGGTTCTGTTCCTTATTTAAGCACAGTAAATTTTTTATTAACAGGAGTGTTTCTAGACTTAATGATCTTTCCCTTAAYCAACTCTACTGTCTGTTCTGCCTTTCTCTTACCAAAATAGCTTATTACTACATACAGGATTTGGTATAATCAAATTCAGCTATATATATCTGTCTTTGTAACATAARTTTTCTGTATTTTTTCTAAACAAAGTGATTTAAATGAAAGTTCTAAATTGATTGTAAAACACCATGGTAGCTGTGCTGGTTTTGCATTGCTGGTATTTAGTGAGCAGGGAAGAAGCTGTATTAATTCATGGCAGAAAAAAATCCAAATGAAYGTTTCTTTAAATCCATTCACTATATTTTTAGTATATACCTAAACAAGCAGTGACTAATATTAACTGGAGGGGAAGAAAGGGGACAAACTATTTAACAGGAAAATTTATTTTATTATTTTATTAATTTAATTTAATTTAATTTAATTTAACTTAATGTTCTTTATTTTCTGTCAGCCCCATAAAGTTGATTGTTCAATACACTCTGAAGCACCAGTGTCTGGCTAAACACAGTAACTGCTTAGTTTAAGATTATAGTTACAGATCGATTAAAAAAAATATCTCTATATATGTGGGTTRTAAATTACCTGTGCTCAGTTTCACTACTTTAGTAAAGATGTGGGGCCTAGCCCTGTCTGGAGGACCAAAGGGCTTCTTTCTTGATGTCTGTATGAATGATGCCATTACAAAAACAGTCYCTTGCTCTCCCCATGATCATGCCTACCTCAGGAAAGCAGTAAAGCACACAAACCCTCAATCTCTGTTCCTGTCCTTGTCACACAGCAGATAAAGCTCTGCCTTTTATGACATAAATCAATAATCCAACTTCAATTGTTAGTCTTGTTAGTAATCCTTCCTTTATACAGAGAGTATCTAACCAGAGACACTGGAATTATGCACAGTCCTGGTCATTCAGACAGATATTTTCTCATTCACCTTTCCAAGATTTTTTTAAATTGTCATCTGTCTCAGAAAGACTGTGACTTCCTTCTGAGAATTTTAACCATTCAACATTGCTGTCAGTTTTCTTTTACAGCAGCAATGTTAAAGCTGGAGATTTAAGGCAGGTTTTAGGTGTCAAGGGAAAGGAAAGCAACATGATCTGAGTGAAAAAGTCCTTACTTGCTTCTCCATGATGAACCCTGGCTAGCAGTCTATGACTACCTATGATGGATAGACCGCAAGTGGAAGAAACTGCAACAGGTTACACACCAAAAAAGTGCACAAGGCTGGAGGGAGTCAGTGAGTGGGAAAAATGCTCCGATTGTAGGAGGAGCTACCTGGTTGCAGCAACATGACAAGAGCCTTCTACTGTAAGTTTAGGAARGTTTCAAGTTCAAGATTTCCGGTCTTTTTGGACTGTGCTGAATCTTTTGCAAGTGCTGAATCTTCCAGTGAACTGCACAGTGCAATCCAACTTCATCTTGGTTTASAAAGACAGGTGTCTGCTAGGAAAAAAGAMAGAGCSCCTCCCYCCTTGCAATGGAGAATGCAAACCCCTTCCCTYCAAATTCATAGAAATTTGAAACTAAGATACTTTCYGGCAAAAA
>CADDXX010000079.1:901824-951155 GCA_902810485.1 Alauda arvensis | reverse complement strand
TWAAAAAATGTAGTAGTAAAAACATAAACAACAACAACAAAGAAAACACTGACAGRGTCAGAATACAACCTGACGCCCTGTTRGTCAGGGTGCTGGCAGCAGTCCARTTAAGTCCWCCGGGAGTGACAGATACRGCTTTGCTGGGGCAGAGATGATTCTGTAGAAGGGTAGYGTTTCCTTCCAAGGGTCCAGKGGTGATGAGATGGGTCTGATCTCTCTCTAGAATCCAGTGGAAAAACCACCCTCTCTGGTGTTTGAGTTCCAGGTTTTTATCCAGGTGGGAATGTTTGTCTCCTCYCACTGAGTGGAGCATCTCACAATGGGATGATGTAATTCTTTCAGTCATGCAGTGAGCTTTAAATGACCTACTAAAAGCAGATATTCCCCTGGAGGGAGGATGTGTCCTGGAAGAGATAAAAAACRCTGTCCCACCTGGTTTTAATAGCTGGGCCATTAACATCTCCCCCTCCCTCCCAGAGTTAGAAGYGATAAAGAAAAATACCTCCCCAACAGATTYCAACAGATGGTAAATAGAATATATACTTTTTTTTGTTACATYTTGCAACCCAAGACAAACATCATGGCTGAGATTACATGGTCATGACATAGAATTTTTTTCTGGAATAGCTGAACCTCAACAACAGAATTCTTCAGTCCTGCTGGAAGCTGAAATTCTTGATCAAGTTTGAAGTTCTTGATCAGGCTGTATGAAAACATGCTATTAAATGAAACATTATAGCTAAATCTRGGATAAACCTGTGTGGGCTTAGCCAGATTTCCATTTTCTAAAACATTTTTCATGTTGSTTCTTCACTGACTGGTCACTTCTTACCAGCTGTCCTCTTACACCTTCTGCTCTCACAAGAAGATCTTAATGGTCATCTCTCCAGAGTGATATAGTGTTGTAAAAGTCAGTCCTGTGCAGTTCATTAACTTTTGTATGGGAACAAAAGATGCCAAAACCCCCTACAACTTACTTTTTTTTCCTGAAATTTTACTCACTTTGTGCAGTGAAGGGTTTATCAATATTGATATAAGAAGAAGAATGTACCATATCAAAAACTATTCTGGAGAGTTCTTCCTCRGAAAAGATCCTGCCAAAAATCAGTAATTAGTTACTGCAGTGGGTCTTGGGATATTACTTTATTTAACAAAACATGCCATTAACATTTAAACAAGTATTTGGTGACTGGTTTTTTTTTAGCAGTTTCCACTGCATAAAACTTGGTCATGATTTTTGACTTGTAATTTACTTTTCATTTACATTGATCATGCAGTTAATCTCAGTAAGTTTTAAGCCTTTTATGATTGGAAAATGTTCAGAACTACTCAAGCAGGAAAGTGTTTTGTCCACCTTTATCACAGCATGAAAAAGGCACAGCAGTTAATTTTATGTTATTGAATTAYTGGGCAGTGTTTCTAATATAAGAGTAGAAAAACAGTAGGGTGCCTCAAGCTGGCTGATGAGAGCTCAAAATAAGGGTGAGTAGGAGCAGAGCATCTATATTATCTATAAGATAGATAATCTTATAAATGATTAGGGTCTTTACAAATTGATCTAATTTTGTTTTTCTTCTAATGTCTCTTTTTCATCTGATTTTCTKTTTTAACAAGCTTTTGACAAAGATTCTTTTAAATAAATGCTGAAGCTGTACCTGAAGCATCCTTTCTTGTTACTTCTTGATGGTGTTAGTTTAGAGAAGATAGATTCCACATAGTATTGTTGCAGCTCAGTAAGGCTAATCTTGCATAGTGAACTGTTATAGAGCAAGATTTCCCATGCAAAACGTGTCACATTTTCTCTCTGCCCCATATCCCTCTGTACCAAAATGACATCATRGAATATAAATCTTGTGGAAGCCTTATGGGAATGGAGAGTTAGATTGAGATTGTTAAATGTCTTTGCTCCAGGAAATTGTCCATGACTTCCAAACAAAAGCAGAGGCATTCATTTATGCTGAAATCAGCTTAAATCATAGGACAACAGACTTGCTATGCCCACACTTGGCCTTTAATCCTGGCTGTCTAAACCTACATAAAGCCTCTCTAAACCTAAGACATAAATAATGTTTCTTGAGTAGTGATTTGTGTTCTCATTTCAAAGTATCTAGGATGGTGGGGATTATTTTACAGTATATAAGAGTGATAATTTTCATACTACAAAACTAAGGTTACTACCTGCAAGACTGAAGTATATTTATAAAATTTGTTTGAAAACTCTGAGGTGCCTGGGACAGACAAAGAATCACATTTGGTACAGCCTCATATATAACATCTCTCAGAAGTCATCCCTACAGTGAAAAGCCCCTGAAGCACATTTGGCCATTATCTTGGACAGATGATTTTTGGAACAGCACAAGRCAGAGGCAGACAGTGAGCAGGAGGCGAGTTGTAAGGAAGGAGTGCATCACTCAAATATGCTTACTGATCCTTTTTCTTTATTTTGCAGAGTAAACAACTTCTCTACATTTTTAAAAGTCTTGTGCATRAAAGTGTTCAAAAAACATTACATAGGATATTCTTAAACACTGATATTTTTCTCATTTTAGTAGAGGAAACCAAACAAAAGGCATCCAATGGAAAAATGAAAATTTAACTTTTTTTTTTTTTGTGAGGGAGAAACACTGAGGAATTTCTTTTTGCATTTGGTGACATATTACAACACAGAAGTCTGTACATCTTATCCTGGAATAGTTTTCTGCTCTGTATTCTGCATACACAGTTCTGACAGCTCTATTTTGATTCCTTCAAAGTAAACTTCTTTGAATTTATTAAAAACGTAATAAATTAATTATATAATTACAATTTAAAACTTCAATACAATTGTAAGAAAAACATTTTTAGAAGTTTAGAATTAGCAATTATACATTTTAAGAATACCAAAAATAAACCAGATATATGAAATGTAACTTTTAGAACTAACCTGTAGTGAAATATTATTTGAGATCTTAATTTCTACATTTTTTATTAGGTATCTCTCAAATCAAGAGCCCAATGAAGAAAAGACTGCTTCAACTCCACAAACCCATATTAAACAAGGAAGAAGGCTGAGCATGAATTCTCAATGGGCATGTGCAGAAATAGACATATACAACATAGACCTACAAGAATACACAGCTGGTCACACCGGTCTCAGACAGACACACAGATAGTTCACATGAACACAGCACAAACAACTTCTTTCCTCTCCCCTGTGTGACTCATCAAGATAATGGCCAGGTAGTGGAAAATATTTATGTATGCATTGTGCAACATGGATCCCTTTAGCTTAGATACTTGRTCTGCCCAGTAGTTGTTCCTGCTTCCCAGTCTCCCCAGCTGCTGGAATGTGCACTGTGCCCTTGTGCTGCAGTCCCMTTACAGTTTCTGGTACAGGCCCCTTGTACCCACACACTACAACACAGACACAAACTTGGACACTTTGGATCCCGCCAGAACTGGTATCTCACACACAGTCTATCCATGCATTGGTTCTGCATCTTTGCTCTTTCACAGTTGCCTCAGGTACAGACGGACAGACATACAAACACACAAGTTCATTTTGGTTGACCTCTTGGCCAGGGCRGTGTTTGTCTCTCCAGCTAAGTTATTTGGTTTCCCTTGCCTGCCCAGTGCCACTACATTCTTGTCTGTGTAGGGTAATTATCTTTTTTTGCACAGCCAAACATTTTGCTTGAATCACTTGTTTTAAGCCACAAACTCTTATTTGTCTTTTATTTTAAAAATGCTAATTATAAATGACATGTCACCATTTTGATACAGTTAAAATAACAGCTTTTTTTTTTTTTTTTTTTGCTCAGACAAAGAGTCTAAAATATTGGGTTAGTTTGAACTTTACTGATACTTAAATAATTGAAAGCAGGGTCCTTATTAATTACATGGAAGCTGGACTGAGCAACACATGGTTACATCATACGTCCTCCTCTTTATTCTCTGAAATGGCTGGTTAAATACARTTTCAAATAGTTTACAGTTACAGGTGTTTTCTAATTGCTATTGAGTATAAAAAGGAATGCAAACAATCTCAATTTAAGGTAGCTACCATAATCTCACTATAACTATCCTATCTAATACATAAACACACCTTAATCTAAATTTTAAYTGTGCAAAAGGCTTATCTAYTCCTAYACTGGGGCCCAGTTYAGGATAGCTTAAATTTTGTCCCAAAAAACCTCATGTCCATGCTCTCTAAGAAATTCTGTTACAAATAATGTCATGCTATGTTTTAAAGAAGGCAACTTATGCAACATTAAAACAGTTGCTGTATGTGCTATTATTGAAAAAAATAAGACTTTTAGGGAATTATAGTTTAATACTGAAGTTAAAAAAATTAGTTAGAACTGGTATAAGTTATCAGATATCAGCTCTTGCAAAAATTGTATTAAGGAAGCTTGATTTATTTTGAACTCTTAATTAGAGCATATTGTCTARACAAGACCAATAAAAGGAAGATAGCATATAAGAAGACTCTATATGCTGGAAAGCTAAAAAAAAAAACGTTCTATGAAATAAATTCCTCTGTAAATCAGAATAAAGTTATTTTAATAAATGTATGGATGATGCACTGTGGAATACCATTACAAATTTCAGAGAATAGCAGCCTAGTTAAGCCTCTTTTGTRCTGACTCATGGGGTACTCTACAGCTTTTGTTCCTGTAAAAAAGAAAAGAACAACCTACAGCTCTCAAATGAATGCACATAAAATGCAAGTAAATAGAAGTAATCACTAAAGGAGGAAGGAATACACAGTACACTACTCCAAATGAAATGTGTGACAACAGAAGAGATGTTTTTGCATAGAGTATCTAAAAGATAACARAGGTGACATAATTTATGGTAACAAGGGCATTCGCATAAATCTGTGTCTTCCTAAAATGAAGCAGTAACACAACACAGATGCAAAATTCGTGTCATTACAGTTTTATTGCAGAGGTAAAGTGGTAACTAACTTGGAAGAGAAGGCAGACTGAGGAATTCTTAAAAGGGAAAATGGAATATCTTTAGGATACGTCTCATGAAAGGAGAAGATATCTTGATGTTTTTTTGCTCTATTTGCTCTACAGAGGCAGCAGCTCCCACGGCACAGAATTTCAACTCATATAGTTGGAATGAATCAGGAATYTGCAGTCTCCTCAAGTCTAACAAATACATTTTTTGAGTCTCACATTTCTCTACTCTATGAGAATACAAAATTTATCTAAGTAGCTGCTGGTTCACAGTAACTTCTCTAGAAAACCTCAGTCATTGCAAGCATAGGTGGGTGTCCTCTTGTTTCCCATCAAGAGAGATTGAGATGGCAAGAAACTTTGACCTCAATGAACTGTAAATCTTCTGTTCATACACAAGAAAGAAAGAGTAATGTAGTTACAGATTTTCCTCCAAGTGAGAGAGACCAACTCTGATTTGTCTCTTTGTCCATTGCCCTATTACCTCCCTCTATGCAATTCTATTAAGCAATTTTAAGTGCACCAACCTACATCAGTATCTTGCAGCATATCAGAAATGCTGAAAAGGAATAAGTGATTACAAAACATATCTGGAAGGCAACTAGAGGTAGCTCACAAGGGTCACTGGTCACAAACTCTCTAGGGCGTGAATCATATGACAGTGGACTTGAGTGGGTGGTTATTTTTTTTCACAGTCAACTAAGGTAATGAAGAAAAATCTTAATACCAAGAATTTTGTAAAACAATGGCTRCTTCAATARWAAAATCAAGATATCTGGCATATATTCAGGAAACTTTCATAAGCCTGCTTCTCTGAATATCAGGAAAATTGTTCCCCAGTCTGTTTCACTGGCTAATGTCATCACTRGGACCATGAAAAGAGCCAGTGCATGACACTGCATTCCTGCATAAGGCAAGCATTGAATGGCATCCACAGCACCAAGCCCACTGAAGATGTAGCTCCTGAACAGCTTTGTAGGAAAAGAAGTGCCAATCAAGGCAGAAAATACTAGATCAGACTTTTAAAACATAATATCTATTTCATTATTATATTTATATTATGAATTTAGAACTATGTCTTCCTGTATATGAAGTTTTGTTGTTCTTTACTTATTGTTATTTAAAGGTAATTTTAAAAGCTGCCTGGTAATTCKGCTCTCCATCTTGTGGCACAGAGTTATGTCAMCTCCTGTTCTCTTTTCCCTCCTTGCATCTTTTAACACAAAAGCAGAGACAGTTGTTTTCTTCTTAACTGAATTTTTCTTTGAGCACTCTGCTTTAGTTTCATCWTGGTATTGTGTGAACAGAAATGCCTTCTGAGGTTTCAGAGTATTTTTAATTGATTCCAGAAAATGAAGCCTTTAAATTTCTCTGCATGACCARTAGACATCCCTGAGAGAAGACAGGGCTTTTAGTGTGGGAGTTTGATCTTCTTTAGTGTGGGGGTTTTATGACTTCTAATAAACATAAAACATCTGAATGATCATGCAAATAAATGTACCAGATATAGAGTGATGCATATCCARAGTGATAGTCTAATTTATGTGACATGCTCTGTAGTGTTTAGGTGTAAATTACTATGAGCAAAAAATTCAGCATTTTGAAATGTWATGTTGATTTAGTTTTTGCTTTCATTCAAATTCTGTAGACGTTGTTTTGATGGTGTCTTGCTCTATTTTTCCTGCTATTTTCAAAATGGTTACAAATAATTTTTTTGCCCAACTAATGTTCATTGGGAAGTCCAAGTGCAAGTCCTGTGCTCAGTGTTCTGTTGATGCTGCAGGAACTTGTTTCCAACTGGGTCAAAAATTCTACACAAATCAGGCAATTCAGGCACATCAAAAATAATGAAAATGCTGAAGGGGCATASGTGGGCTAATTGCAAGGTTTTACATGAGTAGGGTTTTGATGGGATGTGTTGCCTTGGTTTTTCTTTCAGGACACAAGATTTGACCATGACTTTCCAGATCACCAAGTCTAGACATGGCCTAGCAAAATCTTGCAAGGATACTTAAATCACATACTAGTCTTCCTGTGGCCAGATTTAAACCCACAATTTAATCAGGTTATCTTGATTGTATGCAATATTTTTTTTTTGTGCAATTAGATACCAAATCCAGTAAAATGTAACATAAAATCTTAAACTACTTTCTTACCTTTCCAATATCAGTTACTGGTTAAGTTACTGGTAAGACTTTAGGAAGACTTTACTGGCCACAGGAAGTACCTCATGAGGGTTATTACACCTCTATGTTTCATATGCTATAAATATTTCYTCAGTTCTATAAATGTAAACTAGAGAAATACTTATAATTTCTGATTATAGATTCTGATTTATAAATAGCATAATTGTTTTGTCATGTAATTCAATATAACCATATCAAATTTTATTGTGATTTTTCAGTTAGTACTTAGAGATAAACTTCATCTCTTTCATCTCGTGTGAAACCTTAAGCACCAGGGATGGACTCCAGGTGCTTTTCTCTTATCCAGATGAATAATTACWTTGTAATCTTGAAAGTACTTGATATCTAAAAATTTGGAGTAAGACTRTGCAGGGTACAGACTGAAATTAGTAAGAATATTATTCTTCTGGTTTATGATTCTGGTTCTTCAGTAATGACTGTAAAATAACTTTTAGGCAAGTAAAATACAAACAAAAAGTTAAGGTTTCTGGTTCTATAAAACTCTTTTAGGTTTTTTTAGCTTACTGTTAAGGCTTAAARTCTGCCAGTCTAATAAGGGTTTTAAAAATCTGCAATTGTAGGTAAATATATGTATACATAGAAATATATATATGTATATACTTAAAAATATGAGAATATCTGTACTCTTATCRGCTCTTGCTGTGGATAAGGAGTTTGAGAATTGAAAAGAAAAAAAAAAGATATTGGAGGGAGCAGCAAAGAAAAAAAAAAAGAGAGAAAAGTATTTTTATGTAGTYATGCATGCAGAAAGGAAAATAGACTTCTGTTATATTCAGTGAGTGAAAAAACCCAACTAACCAAACATGGAAGAAACAATGTGTTCTTTTACTATATCCTCTCTGTAGCAGGCTGTTTTTTAAGTATGCACTATGCTGGGAACCAAGTTTTCTTTCTTATCTTTCCATCAYCTCATCTTCATGTGTTTCTACAAGTAATGTTCTTATCTTCCCCTAAATCAAAAATGTTTATAATTAAATAAATTTCTTATGAAATTTTGTTATTGACAAATTTATTTTTRTTCCAAATAAGAAGAAAAAGAAGCTTGAATGTCTCCCACTGAGAGCTTTTTAGAAATCTCACTGTTTATTTTCTTTTGTAGGCATAATACTTTGGACATACCAATTCTGAAGGGTCAGGATATTGCAGAAACGTAAAGAATGGAGGAAAAAAGCTACTCTGTGCTTCTGCTTCCTAGACTTATCTAATGTGTCAGTATTTGTTTGTGAGCTGTTAAAAAAAAAAACAAAACACAGGAAGTTTTTTGGAATATAGACTGATTGTTAAATATTGATCACTGTGATTCTTTAGTCAGCTGCAGGTTTTTAATGATATTTAAATAAAGTTCTTTCAGGACAACAACACCTGTCTGTGTGTAGACACAGGTACTTTGAGTGGAATCTGGTTTTGTAACACAGTTAGGTCTATTTATGCACAATCTCAAACTTCCAGCAATTTTCAGCTTTTCAGTTTAAAGATTTGATCTCATTCTCCAATATGTTAATCACAAAAGTTGTTTCAGGATTCACAGGGTGGAAATTATGGCATCAGAGTCAAAAAGAGTTACCCAGACTCAGAGGAAGTAGACTAGAACTCCTGATTTTCCTAGCGCAGTGTTTCATAGATTTATTTTTATTAAATGATCTTGATATATTTTAAGAAATAATGTATATTAACAGATTTTRCCAACAAAAATTGCCTRTGCAGGAAAACCTCTACATATTTGCTAATTAAGACTAATGTAGGCAATAACTATGACTACATCMATTTCTGAAAATCTTTTTGTACAAGTTYCCTCAAAGGATGTCAGTATCAAACATATGTGACTATATTTTTTTCAGCAGATGTCTTTTCATATATTCTCATTTCCCCAGACATTTGGGACATGAAGGAATGTACAGATTTTCTTGCATGGATATCCTCAGGTAATGTCTCACTTTAAGACATGAAACACAAAAGATAAATAAATTTATAATAGTAGTAATTATACTGGCAGGCCTAAAACCTTCAAGTATTTTGCATTACATGTTCTTCATACAGCAATTCTTGTTAACATAATTTATGCTCATTTTGATGCAGGAAAGAAGGAAAACCAAAAAGAGGAAAATGAGCAGATTAAAAGCAGAAGGTTTCTAGGCAATCTTTATGTGTTGATCTGATACATACTGGATTTGCTGTAATTGAGGAACAATCTTAGGTGTAAGTTTGCATTTTTGCTCTAGGGGGATTTTGACTAGCTATTGTAAGAAATTAATTAACTTTTATGTTACTGACTCATCTGGCAGATTTTAATTTAAAATATGTACTTAGGACATGAACTAAGACAAAAAGAAATTAACCTGATTATTTCACTTTCACTGGAGTCATCTGTGGGTCAAGGTCACAGAGTCTGATACTAAAATTAATTTTTTAGATGACAAAAATAATAAATAGATCCATTCACATCACCACCATTAATTGYAATTTGCCAACAGCCCTTGACCACAATTTCATTCCACTTTTGGAGATGTAGTCATATCATTCACAGTTTCCTAATCTTGACAAGATCTTCTGGTGTGAAATCTGAAATCTCTCATAATTTTTGAAAGGTGCTGCCTCTCCTTCTCTGTTTAGCACAGGAAGAGAGCAGATATTGTCAAGTAGTTTGGTACCTGGCTGAGAGAAGCAATGTTTTCCTTTCAAAAATCCTTCACTAGTCAGTGCAGAGGGGTGGGAGTACCTGAGGGCATAGAGCCTGTAAGTTTTCAGGATGTCTCAYAGAGTACTGAGAACCAGAGTGGGGAACATTGTTGCTATGATTTACCCCAATAGATATAGTTCAACCCCACACAGCTCACTGTCCCACAATGGGGTTGGTGTCTCTTCTGTCTCTCATACTGTCCTGCTCAGAGAGGGTACTGGAGGAAAAAGGGATGCACAAGAAGCTGGGAGGGGCCATAGACAGAAGGCCCAGTCCGGCCAAAGGGATATTCCATACCATATGGCATCATGCTCAGATTACAAACTGGGGGCAAGGCTGGCCAGGGGATGTTGCTGAGGAAATAGTTTGGCTTCAGTCAGCTGGTGGTGAGAAATTACATTTTGTGTCACTGTCAGGGAAACTTTCTGTGGGAGCTCAGGTCACCMCTTTSGGTGCCCGGGGWGGCTCRAGACCYTCACAAGAGATCTGAGGTCTTGGGACARAGAYAAAGATACCYGTGCCTTTGATCTGAGCCCCTGGAAAAAGCTGCCAACATTGAAAGAAACAATGCAAGCCARGAGAGTTTAATTAGTATAATTGCTAGTATGTCACAGGGTGAAAAATAGCATTTTTAGATTTTAATATAGGGGTTAAACGGGCAAAGATGGATGAATTTGGGTGTGTCTGTTCTCCTTTTCCTGGTTCTTCTTGTCCTCCATCTYCTGCTGAGRTGGTGGYTTTTCGGGATTGGATTGTAGTAGAGTTTCACAGTTTAACATGGGTCCTAGGTATCGGTACATAAAGGAATACACTGTTTAAGTAGGTTTAAGTATAAAAGTTAAAGGTGCTCTTGTAGGAGGGTCAGACCGTGCTTTTCTGGCTGCCTGCATACCCCCCATGCTGGGCAGAAAGAATTTCTAGAGAKAAGAAAAGGAATAAACAATCTTCAAAGCAGATGAACAGACTCCAGCTCTCTTTCAAACTTTATTACTTACTCTCAGGGCTCCAAACACATGAAAACCTGAGAACTTTCTTGTCTGACCACACAGGAATACTGTGGCAATCACAGTGACACCACCTGMGCTAGGACCAAAGACCCTTCACAGCGAGCAGCTCCACATGCAYTGTCTTCTTATCAGCTCAACCCCAGGTTTCACAGAGCAGAATCTCAGACATCTGAATCCTTAAAATTAATTAACTCCTATTCAAGAGAATAACATCTTGAGCTGGTGCCTTTGAGAAGAGACCCTAAACAAAGGACTCCCTGAGCTTTCATASACTCACAGTTTGTGCGTGGTAAAGCCTGGGGTCTTCCAGATGAGCCCTCRGCTCCTGCTGTGTCTGCCTCTGAGTGTTCATCTCTGCAAGACCTCATGCCAAAGTGTTGGTGCTGGCTCACAGCCTTGTCTCAGGCTCCAGGCACCCAGAGCTCAACCTCCGTCTTGCRCAGCAGCTGCACACTGAGCTACTGGCACTAAATGTGTTTCTCAGCACCCCGTAGCTTTTTTATATCCTAATTCTATTATTACTATGTGGTTTTGTTTTTTTTTCTTTTTATCCCATTAAACTGTCTTTATTTTAACTCATTTATTTTACTTTTTGTCCCATTCTCTCTCCCATCTGACAAGGCAAGGGGGATAAGCAAACATTTTTGTGGTGTTTAGGTGCCTGATGGATTAAACAACAATCATAGATTAATTTTTCCCTTTATCTCTAGACACTATAAATCCATGCATCATTCAGAAGGAATTTAAGACTATTATAGTTAAGGAAGACAATGTTTAACTTCATCTAAGAATGCATTACCTGCTTTGTAATTGAAAGAAAATCACCATGACTGCACTATATCACACTCTTATTGAAAAATCTTCCTGAAATTTTTGATTTATTTTCATGTTTATCAAYACATGGAACATYGTTTTCTCTTCATRGAATCACAGAAKCATTTAGGTTGGAAAAGRACTATAAGATCATCAAGTGCAACTGTTAACCCAACACTTCCAAGTCCACCAATAAACCWCRTCCCTAAGCAYTGCACATGTTTTAAACAACTCCAGGAATAGTGAGTCTACCACTTCCCTGGGCAGACTGGTCGGTGAAGAATGTTTTTCCTGATATCTAAACCTCTCCTGGTGCAACTTGAGGCCATTTCCTCTAATCCTGTCAGTTGCTACCTTGGAGAAGAGGCCAACCCCCACCTTGCTACTACCTCCTTTCAGACMGTTGTAGAGAGTGATTAGGTGTCCCCTGAGCCTCCTTTTCTCCAGCCTAAACAACCCCAGCTCCCTCAGATGCTYCTCATCAGAGTTGTGCTCCAGACCCTCCACCAGATCTGTTGCCCTCCTCTGGACTTGTTCCAGCACCTCAATGTCTTTGTAGTTGTGAGAGGCCCAAAACTAAATACAATATTCAAGATGTAACCTCACCAGAGCCAAGAACAAAGGGAAAGAAACTTCCTTAACCCTGCTGGACTTTCCTGTGCTCCTAGGCAATTTCTAGTTCAACATCTCTTTTGGCAGATAGGCTTTACATTCTGTCACATTATGGATTAAAAAATTATCTTTCTCTTTTTTTAGATTTTGGATGCTTAGCATAATTAAATTCTTTAATACTTCAGATTTTACTTTTAAAATCTGTTTTTTTTTTTAGTCAAAGATTCCTTATGTCTAATGTCATGATTACAACCTACTAGTTTTTAAATTGGATTGTCAGAACATGCTAATTTTGGACTTATTTTAAACTTTCTTCCAGATGGAAATCTGTCTTCTCCCACGTGACTTCTGTCAACCTGAGCTAACTATGCTGTAATGATGTTTTAATGAAGAGAGAGACTTTTAATTGAGCACCTGGTTCCTCAAATGTGTCTCATTTTCAGAAAATGGGTAATATTTTGACTGGTTTTGAAGGTGTACTTGTGTAAAAGTGGCTGTAAAGAAAATGCAGACCAAGTAATCTGCATAATGTTTTCAGGAAACAAATTCTTCTAATAATACTGTAGTTCCRTCTTATTGTTGTAGTTCTGTCTTATTTAGAAATGTCAATCCAAATCCAAATTGATTAACTACCTTTTCTATGCACTATTCTATCCCAATCATGTTTACAGAATGTTTTAGGGTCTTAAAAATCCCCAGAACTGTACCAAGAGGAATTTTCTTCAAGATAGAGGAATTGATATAATGTCAGGGATTTACAATAGCCTGATAGATAATGCAAAGTCWTATACTTGCAAATCTTCAAAAGAGAATTATGCATAGATGTAGTTAAATCATCTCATGTCTATGAACGTTTAGCCTTCTTAAATTTGATATCTGTAGTTTACATATGAGTGACTCATAATGCAAGACTACAAGCTGCTTTTCTTTATTAAAWAGCATTGCTGTAGGTTTGATTTAAAGACATAAACCAGATTAACTTCTCACAGAGAGGCAATAGCTTTTTAGACCAACTTGATTACCAAAGTGTTGGATTTTCCATAATTTTTTTTTTCTGTTAATGAAACAGGAAAACTTGTATTCAAAGCTAAATATGTGTGCTGTCACTATTTTATGTTTAGCTTGGTTATATGACTTGTAAGTGTTGTGGTTTAACCCCAGTSAGYAACTAMGTACCACACTGCTGCTCTTTCACCCCCTCCCTTCCCTCATGGGATGGGTAAGAGACACAGAAAAAAAGGTAAAAACTTTTAGTTTGAGATAAGAACAGCTTAATAACTGAAATAAAGTAAAATATATTAATCATTAAAACAAWATCATGAAAGAGGGAAGGAGAGAGAGGAATAAAACCGAGGAACATTAAGTGAGGCACAATAAAATGCTCACCAAGCGCTGACTAATGCTCAGCCAGTCCCTGAGCAGCAATTAGTGGCTCCGAGCCAAATCCCTCCACTTTAGAGACTGGACATGRTGCCTTACAGGATGCAATATCCTCTTGGCTAGTTTGAAACAGGTGTCCTGGCTGTGTTTCCTCCTGGCTTCTTGTGCGCCTGCTCACTGGCAGAGCATGGGAACCTGAAAAGTCCTTGACTGAGAATAGCACTACTTAGCAATAGCTAAAAAAACTAAAACATTGTTGTGCTATCAGCACTATTCTTATAATAGGTCCAAAACAYAGGACTGTACCAGCAACCAAGAATAAAACTGGAAGCCTCCAAAATCCATGAATTTTAAAAGCATAAATCTGTAATATCTTACACATTCACATGAAGACATAAAGAGTGTGAAATACTCATGTGGAGAATATAAAAAGGTGGAAACATA
Organism: Alauda arvensis; assembly: GCA_902810485.1. NCBI lineage: Eukaryota > Metazoa > Chordata > Aves > Passeriformes > Alaudidae > Alauda > Alauda arvensis. The sequence continues at coordinate 937,069 of CADDXX010000079.1, read as the reverse complement.
TTTCAAATATAACAAGTAAATTGYAAACATCTATTTAATTGCAAGTGACATGCAGTAGAAGATAACACATTAKAATAACCACTTTCACTGCTAATGGTTTGTCATTGGTTTGTATATGTTATAAGAAAAAAGAAATTTCTAGGTAACTCCTAAGTGTAGTTCCTAGGAAACTGTTTAGGCAAAATTCCAGGAAGTGACTTCAGCAAATTTTAATGAGTTGTGAGGACAGAAACCCAGTAGTAGTAATTTTGTAGGAAATATTCCTTTAATGAAATAGATCTCTTTATTAATTTAAAATGAAAGTTTTATTGTAATACAATTAATAACAGAATCTCACAACTCTTTGGTAAAAAATTTTGACATTGTATAGTCTGTAATTTTTAATGAAGGATTTTGTCAGTGTTAGATATTATTTCATCAAAATACAACTAAATATATATATGTAGATATGTATAAAAATGAGTAGTATTTAGTCAGAATAAAGCCTCATGAAAAAGAAGTGTTTTGAGAAAAATKCAATCCCTTTTTTTTAAATTCTGATCTCTTCAAGTGATACTTAACACAGGATAGACCTGAAGAATTTTATATCATCATATGAGTAATTTTCCATCCCATTACATGAACCGCTTAGACCAAAGACTCTCTTTAAAATAAGTGTGCATTTATCTAAAGAAAATTTAACACTGAGTCCTMATACACTCACATAACTTTGACCTTTCACACCGATTTGTGAGATTCCTATTCTGTTACAAAGATTGAGTCATCTTTGAATCAATATTAAGTTATATAATTCAAGTTCCTATAGACACCCACAAAGGAGTTCAGAGAGACAATGCTGGGAGTGGGGAACCAAATGTTCTGCCAGGGCACTCTCAGCTCCATCCCTGAGGGGAGCTCCAGACAGACCCCTCTGTGTGCCTCTAAGAGTRAGAGCAAAGTGGGGTTTGCCTGTTGGGAACAAGGGGTTCAAGTGAGTGCTTTGCCTGTTACCTGTATACCTGGCATGTGGAGTTTATGTTTTAAGGATGGGCCTCTGTGGGGCAAGGAGGTGGACTCAATGATCCTTATGGGACCCTTCTGACTCAGATCACTCTGTGTTTCTGTGAGTSTGTGMTTCTGTGATGTATGTGCTCTGTGTGCTTGTGCTTATGTCACTCTTCCTGCTGGTTAAACCTGGCTAAGCCTGGAGCTATGGCAGCCTCACCTTTGCCACAGCATATTTTCCTCTAGCAATATCTGTATTTTCATCTAACAATATGCATGTGACAATTGAATAAGATACCTGCTAACTATTTGTGGTGCATCGTTGAAAAACTTTCCTTTGAAATATTTTCAGCACATCTGAGGAATGGCAGAAATTAATTGTGAATTTAAGATTGCTTTACTATAATTGAAAATAACTAATCATTTACTGAGAAGACAACTGAAAATAAGTTAGAGTCAGATAAACTACAGTTTGATGTAAAGAACTTTTTTACAATTCCTACTCACTAGCTTTGTTCATCTTGGCCTTGTATTCCATGACTTTTTTCTTCAAAACAAGATTCAATCAATMCAGCAGTGTTGCTTAAGCTTTCATGTCCACACCAAGTGAAATTGCAAGCAGCTRTTTGATACAATTCCATAATAGACCCATTTTGTTTCTTGAAAGGTGTCTGTGCATTAGGAAGCCTGCTGAAGGGTTTCAAGCCTGCAGAAAAATCACAAGCCCCAGAAAATTAGTCAARTTATGCTTTTTCTAGCTAACAGCACCAAGTGCTAAAATATGGTTAATGTCTAAACTACCATATAAAAACAAACCAAAAGAATAAGAGGAGGTTTCATTGCAAATGAATCAATGAGTGAAATAGGAGCTGTTTGCTACCTAATTGTACACACATTTTTGGGTTTTTTTCATTCACTTTTGAAACAGATATTATTTTCTTCTGCCAGACTGTCTGTCTTGGGGTAAAAATCTTATTTCTAGCCCCTCTTAATACTTCATGATCCCACCAATGCATACTTTTTCCAGTTTTTTTAAGTGCAAAACTGGGGTTTTTTTGGCCAATATAAAACTATTTAAATTTTTTTTCATTACTTTTTTAATAAGGATTATATCTGAGTGTACCAAGTTCAGTTATTTGAATATAATGCCAGTAATGATTTTCTGTAGAGAATGCAGACATGAGGTTCTTTGGAATGAAGTTTGAGCTATCCCAGTCTGGGCCCCAAATTTGGGCCTGTATTAGAAGTTAAGAAGCCTGTGGTGCAGTTAGAAATTAGATTAAGGTGTRWGTATTTTTTTAGATAGGRTAGTTAGAGTGAGATCATGGTAGCTACCTTAAAGTGAGATTGTTTTGCATTYCTTTAACACTGTGTACCAAYTAGAGTGCACCTGTAACTGTRAACTATCTGAAACTGTATTTAATCAGCCATTYTGAGCAATAAAGGGGGAACRCATGATGTAATCACRYTGATTAGAAGTCTGTGTTGCTCTGTCCCAACTTCCAGAAATTAATAGGGACCCTGTCTTTGATTTTCCATATTGTTTGTTGTATGCCAAAATATTTCAGATTTCTGTTGGCTTTGTGGTGGGATTTTTTGCTTATTTGGTTCCCTTTTTCATTCTATGTGACAGAAAAATACTGAAATCTCTTTACCTTCATTTAGCTCTAATTTTCTTTAGGAATATACAATGATAGATATATTCATACTTGAATGAACTGCTTCTGAAAGTAAATGCAAAAAATATTTTCAAATGATAAGACATAAAGACTATAAATGTCTTGTCAGAACAACTTCATAGYGTGACCTACTATGTCTCCGACAGTCCATATCTATGTATTTCCTGAGTAGCAAATTATGTATGTCCTTGAACAGACTTCTGACAGTGCAGTTTTTGTAAAAATAGGAAATAGTACAGTAAAAGCCAAATTAATTTTAACCTGTGACCTCAAAACTAGTTAAACCATATAATTAATTTATTGAAGTGTCATTGCTGTTCTAGGAATTTTGTCACTTAAACATGGAAGTTACTGGCTTAAAGCAGGAAAAATATGCTGATCTGAAATCAAAGCTTTGAAAGCTGACAGAAATGTCATAAAAGTTCAGTATCTGTTCTAATTAACACCCTGGAATAGTTACTTAGATTTTGCTAGTTTTTCATTAAGAATCTACCCTTGCAGCATTTGACACCTCTTTGACAATTTTGCAGATATCTATTGATAAAATARGTTTTTCCAGATCAAATAGTGAACTTGATACTTGATATAAACTCCATATAAAAAACTCCACATAAAAAACTCCATAAACATAAACACTTTATTCTCACTTATTTGAATGGATTTACCAAGTAGGGCCTAATGTGACTCATGTTGTTGCTGTTTATATTTCCCTGATCTGCAGCCTGCAATATCATCCACAGTCCCTTCTGTCTTACCTGTAGAGTAGCTTTATCCCCTTCTTACCATAGCTTCTTAGAGAAATATTTTTAGCCTTGCCATTGTTGAGACCAAATTTRTTGTTGACATAGTAAAAAAAATAAAATGTTAATATTGAGGATTTCAAAATACTCATTGGACTTACATCTGAAAACTCCTTAAATGAAYGCCAGTAGACAAAAGACTTTCTAGCTTCTCGTAAATGCCATTTTGATCCAAATACGTCAGGCTTAATGTGACAAAGTGGTGCTGGTCAGAGTTATAACACAGTTTTATTTCTGGGACTTTACTCCTTTCTCTGTTGTTGGAAAGGGAATTCTTAGGAATCAAAAGGATGATGTTTAAAAATAATGAAGCRTTTATTATTTTTATCATGGTTTTGCCCTTCTTTTGGATACAGCTTAGAAATCTGGTTTTATTGTCCTTTATTTTATTTCCTGAATAATTAGATTTACTTAAAAAAAAACAAAAAACAAAGGCCAATCCCCTCCTTTAACCCTGCTACACACAGACAAAAAGCCAAATTAAATTCACAGATCCTATGTCTATTCTCTGATGCAGTGTTTCTATATTTAGTGAACTAATGATCCCAATTTTATAAATGAGCTAGTATAATTAYGCATTTTTTTCTTCAGTACATGTCACAAAGCATGTACACAACATTTCCCTCTGCAATRTGTGCCTTAATAATGYTATATGAGCCCTAACTTTTACCTCKTCTCTAAGCAGAGATAAGGTAAAAACATTCTCTTTGTGTGAAAATACCCACATTCCTCTCAAATAAATTTGAATTGCTATTTTTCTTTCCCCTTTAGTAATTAAAGGTTAATTGTTGTTTTGAGCATTCCTTTAGCTAATAAAGAAAAAATGTGAAAAAGAGAAGGAAACATAAATATTCATAGACTGGAATTCCTACCATAGAGCTAATATTCTTAATTTTAGAAGAGAATGTTTGTCCCTTTTCTTTCGAGAATATAATGAATATAAAACTACTTATCATGTTACCTGGGTCATGCTTTGAATGACTGAATATTATTTTGCTAGAATATTGCCATTCTTGTATTTAGGACTTTATATTATTGACAGGTTCATGGTGCTAATTTCAGAATTCAGATTTTGAATTTTCAAATGTCTGATTTGGAAGTCTGGTTATACTTTTAACAGACAAATGGTTCATGAAAACATTTATATATACCTGACTTCAAATGGTTCAAAAATTAGATATGTGTCTTTAGATATACCTGTTTCTGGTTTTGCATCTAAGTGGTTTTTCCATTAACAATAAACACATATGTAACTGGTAGAGCTGAACTTTTAATTTTGTCTTTGTGCCATTTTTTCTCATAAAATTATTTTCACTATATTCAGCAAGTGTTCCTGAGACATTAGATTCTTACATCTTCGTTTACCAAATAAAAACATGGCTCTGTAGATTATTTTTTTTCAGTGGGGTACTGTGTAATTTATATATCTACAGAGAGCCATAAATTACTTCTTATTTCCTTATTTATAAATGTGTTCCTACTTCTTCATTTTATTACAGCTTGCTTGTCTGATTTAAATGCTTTAAATGCTTGTAATCTGTTCTGGCTTGGTCATTATATTTCTCTGATTTAGAGCTTTTTACACAATACTATCTCAAATTATGTCACTTTGATTAACAGAATAAAGTTAAAATCAAGGTAATTTTCTTCTAGTATTTTTGGCCTTTAATAATTTTATTTAAAACTCAAACCCAAAATTCCAGACATGGAATTTTCCTTTTTTTTTTCTTTATTATCAGCTAAGCTAGTTCTTTCTTTATTGCTTTTTCATTTGTACTTTTGTCTTTCTCATATCTCACTGCCATTAACTCATCCTTTTGCTACTTTTCTTTCTTCATTGGAGCACTCTTTTTTCKTTGTACAATACTTTACAGTATGCTAAACACATTGATGGAAAGTGTTCCTTACCTCTGATTAGTTTATATTATGCAATTCACAGCAGTTATTGAATCTGAAATACAAATAAATGGTCATATTCTATAGAAGCCAAATAAATACTAAACAGACAGTCAAAATGTTAGTGGAGGACAGGTGTGCAACTTACTTTTTCTCAGAAYAATGAGAGTAAAATTCCTTTCCAARTATTCTTTACATACTTTTTAGTAATTGGAAAATGATCCATTATTTATTTTGGCATAAAAATAATAAAAAGAAAAAATTGAGAAACCTCAGTTTGCTGTATCTTAATCTATGTCCCTGATCTTTAGAAAATCATGCAATGTTGTACATTTTCAGTACTATTTTAGTCATTGCAGAAAAAAAAAAAAAGGATTTGAATCTTAATATATAAAAGAATCTTCTATATTGTTATTTGTATGGTCACTGTATATAATTTATTGGATATAAGATCTATCCAGGCTGGRAAGTGGACACATTGTCATGTTGACTCAAGAAATTTCACAAAATAATGATCGGAAATGTCAAGTAGGACAATACAAAACACGAACAGGAAATTATGACATCACTGTTTYTTTCTGATTTTTTGAATAAAAAGAGAGAAAAGTAAGTTTGTAAATTTATTCTAGGGCTAATCAAAAATCAGAAAGGAGAAAAGTTTTAAAACTAAAGAGTTTTGAAATTGATCTTTTGGTCTTTTGATTGAAATTTCAGAAAAAAATGCTAATCACCGTCCCCAAAAGCTTCTAAGAACCAGAATAGATTAGTGAGACAAACTTCAGAATTCACTGAATAAATTATGGGTATATTAAGCAAGGTAGCATCAGTAATCACAGTTATTCAAGTTTGCCACCTGCCTAGTGATTAGCTTCCTATGAGCCTCATCATCGTAATGTTTTAATAAGGGGTTTGGATGAAAGTGAAGTGGCGGCTTCACAGCTTTTTGTGAGAATTCTGTTCCTACTGATTGTGTGTAGCATGGAAGAAACGAAATAGGTACAACAATATTATGGAGTTTTTTCCATTGCATCTGTCCTGTGGGCTATTTCACTGGGGTCAAGCTTCAGTTGGAGGTCTATCTTCCATGAAGAATCTGATGTAGTGTTGCAGTGTATATGTAGACACTGGGATATGCTTCCCATTTTTGGTCTACCTAAATAATGTCTCTGGATAGGTTTTGCTTCCAAACCAGAAATAAAACTGTTCACAGTTGATGAAATTGTAATTAGCTCACTGCTTTTGGAACTGAATATTTTAATGAACACTTTGTGTCTTAGCAACTTCAAATAAAATTCAGCTCCCATGAGAAGTTTCTCAAAATCCATATGCACCCATTTGCCAAAATCAAGTTCTAATGTTGAGGTCCCTGTGCTTCCCCATAGAAGACATTCTACCCCACAAGCAGCACATCCTGACAAGACTCATAGACTTAATAGCTAAAACCTCTTTCTTCCAGCAGATCTCTGCAGGTTCTCAGGACCTTATAGTGTATTGCCACCAGGCCTGCAGTAATTTGTTTGCCCTAATACATCAAGGATACAAGTCAACAAAAGCAAATTTGTGTTTCATCTTACATCTTGATCTCCGAAGTTATGCTCAAGGAAAACAAATTGAAATGCTAGGTGATTGTTTTTAGGAACCCATTTGTGATTTATTGTTMTAATGAGATAAAGAGGCCTAGCCAAAGATTTGAAATACAGAGAACAACATTTCATGTGAATTAAAATACTGCTTACACTGTTTAAAAGGATGAACAAAAATCAGGACAGTTCCAAGGGGTGCAGAGGGACAGTGCAGACTTCAGAATAAACAAAACTCTTTACAGGAGTAATAGAAAAACAAGCACTGTTCACTCTGTTGCAACCCAAACCATTGTACTATTYTTGGAAACTGAGAAGCATACCTAGTTTTCTATAATTGGATTTTAAAAGAAACCTAACCAAACCCAACAATCTAGAGATTTTTAATGTGATTTCTTTTTCCCCATGTAATGACAAGGTTACAAAAAAAAAGTAATAATCTGTGGAGAAGAAGAATACAAATGGGAAATGCAGACGTTTTGTTGCAGCAGATCTCAGTACTCCATTGATGAGTCCTTGAAGTAAACAGTAAAACACAAAAAGTTTTTGATAATATGTCATCAGTATTTAAATATGAAACAGTTCATTTTCATTTACTGTTTGATAACCTAAGAAATGCAAGATTTTACTGGTCTCATTAGGAGTATTTTGAGGTTTTTTTGGTTGTTCACCTTCATGGTTTTTTTTAAGGTTAGCATTTACTTTCCAATTTATAAGTAATTTTTAATGCTTTTGTTACAGTGCAACCATATTTGTTCTACCAGAACATCATATGGCTCATTGTTGCCCATCATTTTATCATACATCACAATGAACAGTATTGAAGTTCGTACAGCATGCTTTCCATGTATGCTCCCTTTTCTTTTATCTGTTACAAAATGACACAATTTGAGGAAAATTATAAATAATATAACCATGTTTTGAAAGGGTTGTACAGTATGCTGTGTATTTTACTTTTATTGTAAGATCATTGGCATTTATCATGATGAAACTTRCCATAATGAATATGTGGAGTAAGTGATTAAGAAATATGAGGGTTTACATTTCAACCTGTAAAAATATAGATAGTAAAAATCTTTATGCAAACAAAGGAATGTTTAGAGGGTGTGATGGGGTGAATTTGGGGGGTTGTAAGAGAATACAGGAATCTTTCTTACTCCTTYATTAATATTGCATCTTCAGCCCTGATATTTCTGGGAAAACTGGCACCTTCTCCTCGAGACTTGACAACAGGTGTTGTAGAAGTTGTTTACAAGACTCCTTCATCCCCTTCCACAGTGCATTTGTGATGTTCTGATCCACCTCTGTACCTCTCCCTCACTTGATTTCCTCGAAGAAGCAATACTTTCTTTTCCTCCTCTCCTGCTTCGCAGAACATCACTGCTTGCAGGCAGTGTTTTCCTCAGAGAGAAGGAAGAAATGAGAGGGAGTACATAGAAAAGGGATGAGAGAATAAGTGCAGGTTTTGTTCAAGTTCTAAACTAGGATGTTCAAATCCAAGGATCAGACTGGCTATGAATGGCAAGGGAGGAGAGCAGTGGAGTTGAGTATGGACAGTGAGGTGATCATTAAATAATAAYAAAAAGGTCTTGCACAGAAAAGCAAAAGGATAATATTGCAGGCATCAGTGCCTAAAAGTTTTGGTAGTGTTTGATATAGTATACACATAGAATCATAGTACTCCTAATATATCAGCATATATACATCACAGATATATGTGATGATGATTCCTTGGCATTTTTAGAAGATAYTGCTATTGGCTTGTTTGTGTTTGTTTGTTTCCAGTTGTTGCCCCACTCAGGAAATAAAGGAGCTGAGGTTGTGTTACTCCGGTAGGATAAACATAGAGAATGAATAAGGCAAAGGATATAAATAACTGCAAGCTATCACAAGTTTCTTCTTTCTCCAAAATATGTTCCAAAATAGATATTACTATCCCACTCTTTTTTTCTATCAATTATTTATTCTGTGGAGTTATTTATAATTTAGTGCCTACCCATTAATTTATTGCCTACTACTTCCTGACATGTATGGGATGCTGTGTTATGTCTTTTGACATAACAGAGATCATGACTTCTGCAAGAGAAAAGATTTACCCATTCTTTGGTTGGTACARATGCCCTAATGCTCCTGCCATTGCTTACTGTGATTTAAAATAGCAATAAAAAATATTTATCTGAATACATCCTTCATTCCATTTGGCTAGGCTTTTTGGTTTTCTTCTCCCCAAGAATTCATAACAGACATTACCTGGTTGAAAGAGAAGTGATAAATGTTTTATTCTCAACAAACAAAAATCTCACCATTAAAATAAGGATATAAATCAGGACAAAATGTGGACTGACTTTTTGCATTTGAAGCATTTTCCAGGTTATCAGATGTCTTACCTTTCATTACTCTTTAGAAAAGTATGTTTTCATATATATAGCTTTACAGCTCAGTCTGAAAAATTATCCTCATTCTCCAAGAGGCAGAATACTTCATAGTAATATAAGACATTATTATTACTAATATGTAATAAGACTTGATTAAGAGATAGTACAAGATTTTAAGAATTTCAGTTTTATTTTTAAAATAATATTATAAATAATTTATTGTTTACTTTAATATTTGATTATTTATTTAGATAAGTGAAAACTTAGGTCAAAGAAATGTCATTTTAAAAATCTGCCTTCTTCTGTGACCTCAGTTCAAACTGTAGCAAAATGAACAATTAAAATTGCCACAGCCACTGATTTTGTACTTAGACCTTGTTACCTTTTCAAAGGAATTGAGACATTGAATAGTGATAACATATTAATCCTTCTTTGAAATTAGAATTCTCATAATTAATTATATTCTAATAATTTGTTTAATTTTTTAGGTGACTGTTTATTGATCTGATAGTGGCCAATGGCATCATGAGTATGGACAAGTGATAAAAATGGATYATATAGTTCATAGATCATATCAATGACTCTTCAAATATATCTACAAAATAATGATTGAGAGGTGAAGTGTATTATAAATTTGCTTAACTGTAAAAACAGTTTTATTATAGCTCACAGATTATCCAGTGGAGGAGAATTGTATATATATACTTCCTCCATGAGTAACAGATATATCAAACTTTAAAGGGTCTTGGCATGTGGGAGGCATCTTCTTGTGTTTTGAAGCTGTGAGAGAGGATCATAAAACTCAGTATTTAAAAAGAGTTGTTTTTCACTGCTTTTATAATAACTGCAGTATACACATTAATAGCCCATCATATGGAAAAATATGTCCAAAATATTTGTCTGGATAAAACTCATCAAACCTTTAGAACTGTTTTACAGTACTGACTAATTTCTGTTGCAAGTTTATTGAAATATATGTTGATAAAACTGAATAAGGCTRGTCAGGAATGCCTTACCAGAGTAAATACCAGTCCTATGGTTTGATTGTAAATTATTATTCTTAAAAGTACTCCAAAATTCATGCAGCGTAGCATTGATACTCTAACTGAATAAGAGATTCTAGAGACAAATATAGCAGGTAAAATACTTTTCAGGTTTATACTTGTCTTTGACAATTATTATTAATAAAGCTCACTATCAAAATATCCAGGAAATCTTAATGTGCTTATTCTTCTATGTCAGTATATACTGGATATTTTCTATTGATTTAAACAGAAGACAAATTTTAAAATACTTTCCACTGATAACACAGGGATGTTAAAATCCTTTTATAGTTGGCCCATAAGAATTTTCCTATCTGTCAGAGAAAAAGGATGAGTCCTGTATTGAAATATTTTTTTTTCTCCTAATGGGTCTCTATAAAGAATGCTTTTACAAAATATTATTTTGTATAAAATAGTTTTTTTTCCTATTTCTGTTAATGCTTTTCACACAAAATATTTGAAGATTATGAATGATAGGGAGTTAATATTCTGTGAGGTTAATATCATATTAATTACATAAAATTCCTGTCTAACAGCTTCTTCTTGCTGATATTTTTTTCTTTTAATTTACTATGATAAATAAGTAAATGTAGGTAAGCAGGAGTTCAGCAACATAGATTTTTATATTAATGCAAAAAATGTATCCAAATTTTCATTTCTAAGCAAGACTTTTAATTGTTTTAGACTTCCCCATATGGAATAAATGTTACAATAGTCTTTGTTTTTAGATGTACCTTTTGTTTTCCTAGTCTATGCTGAAACATAGCACTTGATATTTCATTTTAGGATGTATCTTCAAATTAAATTATTTTTTTTTTAACTCTTATAATTTGACTGCCTCCAAGTAGTTAAAATCTACTTTAGAATTTTTTTGGTAGATGTATTCAGCTGGTTTAATGTCCAAGCTGCTGAAATAATGTCTACATTGCCAAAATAATGCTTAGATTTTTTTTTCTGGAGTTCTTCCAGATTATTTAAAATTAGTGAATGTCTAGACCCTTTTAACTTACCTTTTATATGTCTGTCTAAGTGCATGAAGACGCTGAATATCATCACTTTTGCTAATATCTTGTTCACTGATTTTGATTCATTGGGAAGTCACTTAGATTTTCAACTTTTCAGACAACAGAAAAGATCAAGTCTTTGTTTTAGGCTGAACAGAGTGGGCTGATACTACCAATGTTTTTGCAGTTAACAAATGCCCATAGAAGTTTCTTTATGTATAACACATTTTACATATTCTGGAACAACAGATGACAAATCAAACAAGACATGAGAAGAAAAATATTATGCATACAGTAACTTTTCTGTAGCTATACAATCCAGGAATCTCTAGCTATTGAGGCACAATGTAGCAGACAACCAAGATAAGTTGATTTTTTAATAAGTAATGTAATATTAATTTTGAAGTATGATTACACTAGTGGTTTCCACTTACTTTGTTAAAATAAATTTTCATTTCATGTTTAATTGGTTTGCTATCATTATGTTCATCGCTGTGATTTTGTCTTACAATAAAGACAGTTATAGCAAATAATTTTTTTCACTCAAATAACTTTAATATTTTCATATTTTTATATTGCCTTTAAATGTTTTTATGTTCTGAATTYTGAATATTTTATGTCTCCATTCAATTTAGGAAAATATAATCATGGTATGCTGAGCAAACAGACTATTCTTAAACCAGTCTTGGTTTTAGTCTCAGCAAAGAAGGTTCTCTTTGCTCTTTGCTGGGTTGAGAATTGGCTGCATGGCCAGGCCCAGAGGGCAGTGGTGAGCAGTGCTGCACTGGTGGCCAGTCACCAGTGGTGTTCCTCACAGTGGGGTCTGTGCTGGGTCCAGTTCTGTTCAATGTCTTCATTGATGACATGGATGAGGGTATTGAGTCTTTTTAAATTAATACATTCTCAGTTGACACTGAGCTGTGMGTGTGTGTCAATCTGTTGGAAGGTAGGAGGGCTCTGCAGAGAGACCTGGAATGGTTGGATGGATGGGCAGAGTCCATAGGATGACACTATAAGTCCAAGTGCCAAGTCCTGCATTTGGGCCACAATAACCCCCTGCAGCGTTATAGGCTGGGGACGGTGTGGCTGGACAGTGCCCAGGMAGAAAGGGACCTGGGGGTGCTGGTGACAGCAGCTGAACATGAGCCAGCWGTGTGCCCAGGTGGCCAAGAAGGCCAGAGGCATCCTGGACTGGATCAGGAACAGTGTGGCCAGCAGGAGCAGGGAGGTCATTCTTCCCCTGTGCTGGGTACTGGTGAGGCCACACCTCAAGTGCTGTGTCCAGTTCTTGACCCCTCAGTTTAGGAAGGGCCTTGAGATGCTTGAGCACATCCAGAGGAGGCAACGAGGCTGGCGAGGGGCTTGGAACACAAACCCTCTGAGGAATGGCTGAGGGAGCTGGGGTTGTTCAGCCTGGAGAAAAAGGGACTCAGAGGTGACCTTATCACTCTCTTCAACTCCCTGAAAGGAGGCTGTAGTCAGGTGGAGTTGGTCTCTTTCTCAGGCAGAAACTGACAGAACRAGAGGACACAGTTTTAAGCAGCATCAGGGGAAATACAGGTTGGATGTTAGGAAAAAGTGCTTTTACAGAAAGAGTGAAAACTACTGGAATGGTCTGCCTGGGAGGTGGTGGAGTCACCATCCCTGGATGTGTTGAAAAAAGACTGGATGTGGCACTCTGTGCCATGGTTTAGGTGAAGTGTAGGACATGGGTTGGACTCGGTGATCTTGGAGGTCTCTTCCAGCCCAGTGATTCTGTGTGATTGTGTGCAGTTCGAAAGCACTTTTTTTTTTCTTTTTAAACTACCAACATTCTTGAAGTACAACATAAATCTATGTAACTTTAGTTTCAATTTCTTCTCAAGTAAAATACAGACTGGGAAAAGATATTGAAGCAGAAGATTATTTTTTTTTTTCCTTTCTCCCAGGATGTTTTCTTTCTCTTTGTTTTGTTTTAATATRGTACTGTTCAATAAGACAGAGATGAAATTTTGTGATTAATAGGTGCTGTCTGGCTCATGCTTCACTGAGCTCTATCATAAAGGTACTGTGGCTAGTATAGTGAAAATATGTACCTGAAACAGGAAGCCTAGAAAACACATGAAAAGCTTTTCATGGAGTCCTTCTCCCACAGGAATTGCACTTTACTTGTAAGCTMAATGTGGTTAAAGGTACAAAGAACATTTTATTGGCAATGCAGTAAAAACTGTTGCCAGAGATATACCATCACTCACCAAGTCCACCTGAGTGGACTTCCTGGAAGGAAATATTTAGGATCTCTTGGTCCAGTGCACAAAAATGAGATAAAGGGTTTTGTGTTTTCATAACTACAGATGGTACACTGAAACTTTGATAAGAACCAGATTTTTCATGGCATTTCACAATTTGGCTTGACTTATATTTTAAGATCTAATAAGAGATAATAATTAAGTGACTGAAATAATTCATATTTCCCAAGATACRTTTGAAATTGCTGTTGAATAAAAATCCTTTCAGAATGAATGAGTTTGGACTAAAGGAAAAATAGTGMACTTTCAGACAACATGTGACATTACAAGAAGTTGTACATACTCAGAACTGTTTAAAGTGAAGTGTCTGTATATGGATATATAYTTTAAGTGATAGGGTATTTGAGTTGATGTAGTTAGCCTGGGACTTACRTGATCATATGTATTTGTGGTGTTATTTTAAAATTAGTAGAAAGAAATGAACACTTCTATAACATATGCCACCTTATTTAAAATTCTTGCTAGAATTCTACCTTTYCTTAGAATAACTGTTTACTTCCACGGACTGTGGAAACACACACCTACACCTACAGTATCAGTCACTGAAGCAAGAAGGAAACAAATCACCAAAAGCATGTCTTCTGTCATGAACATCCATGACAACTTTGATAGTAAAATGTATATACACATATTAAAATTTATCTTAGTATATAGTGTATCCATATAAAATTATATCGTATTACAAATACAATGGCATATGTAATGTGAAATGTGTATAACATAATATTTAGTGGTTGAAAAGACACCTTGACTCCAAATCAATATTCTTGAARTCAGAGAAATTACTTGAAGACACAGAATTAGTTGCAAAACTTGCCTCACAAATKATCCCTTTAAAAGAGAATTATTTTYTGGGATTTCATTGTATCAGCTTCAGAAACAAATGTTAAAAAATTCATTTTTCTCTAGAAATTGTACTGGAAAAAAAAATCCAGAAGCAGAGAGGTTGAARGAGTGTGTAAAAAATATGTATTTTGATACTTACAAAAGTACTAACACAGATTTTCTAATTGTTGGAACTTCAGTGCTCATATCTGACAGTTCAGCACTTAGTTTACAAAATCTGCCCTGAACTAAATTGTTTGTCAAGAAGAAATCTTTTTTTTTTAATTTTCTCTGAACAACAGAGTTTCAAAACCATAAAGCTRGAGTGGCCATTGAGTCATTAAAAGGAGATTATTATTTCACATAAAAATAATMCTTTTGTACAGGGAAAAAATGAATTTCCCTGAGGCTGAATCTTAGATTTAGAAGCATTTTATTTTTCTTGGAAAAAAAGCAGTCAAGTATTCCCTGATAAAATCAAATAYATTGACATTTGTACATTTTGATGTACTCTTTCTACTACAAAACACAATTTCTTTGTTGAGCTTCTTTGAGACATGACGTAAATTGTGTTGAAATTAAATTTTGGATTGATTGTTACATATTGCTTCCTTCAGTAGCAAACAATTCTAGTCACCTATACACAAAATACAAAGGAATATGCTCAAATACAGAAACCAGAGTACTGTTATTTCTTCCAGTTGGTCAAGCCTGGGAATTTAGAAATTGAACTGCTAGGCAGGCATAATTGGGGGAAAAAAAATCCAAACAATGTATGCATCTTATTCTATTATYCAGGTAAATTGTTATAAGTGTAAAAGAAAAACTAAGATGAATTRTTAATTTACTTAAGAACTAACAAGTTCCACAGACTGTTTAATCAATATTTACRCTTTCTCCCTGTCTTGAGGAATGCCAGAAATGAATCACTATCGTCTTCAACAGTTCTCTATAGCAGTTCTCATTTCCTTTTTGTGTAATTTTGACACTTTGTGTTTATGCTTCTGGGGGATCTTCCATTAGTTCTCTCACATTTCATATATTTCATTAATTCAAAATCTATTATCTCTCTTTCACCTTTCCTTCCACTGGGAAATACTGTCTCAAGTATTTCAGGTATAAAATTACAATAGCATAAAAAAGCCCCCTAAGTTATACATACATACAAACATGTGTGCTCATAAACATAGGTTTATTTTAAGAATAATTTCTGAATTCTGTTTTGATGAGAGTTTCTTATTACTTTATTTCTTAATGCCTCCTTAAAAATTGATTCTTTMCACCAGGAATGAGAAGAACAAAGGGTTAGATTAGAGGAGAGAATTATTTGATGTAATGTTGATTCATGACTAACAAGACTCCCAGCCTGTGAGAAGAAGAAAATTTGTATGAGTTGATTTCAATTTATATCCATGTAAAAGAAACATGAGATTCATCTTCCAAGAAGTGTCTAAGGATGCTCCTGCAGTCATAATTAATTCTACAAAGAATTGGGTACTTACATATGGAAATTCAATCCACCAGAAGGAGACTATTCAATAGTTTCAGAAGTCTTAAAATTGCTTGTTTCAACATTTGGAAAGCAGTCTTCTATTTAAAGAAAATCTATGTTTTTACAAACACAGACAAAATTTGCCATTTTCTTAAATAATTTAATGRGAAATAGAGATAACAATACTGTAAATTAAGCTTAAGCAAGATTCTGTTATAAGATTGAATTCTGAACATTCATTTTGTTTCTGAGACTTAACAACTTGCTTAACTCTGAAGTAAATTATGTTCTAAGTACACAGTAGGAGACAATATAGACAAAGCTATATCTGACTTCAGTCAGTCAAATGTCTATTTAAATAGTTAACCAAAAWTTTTGTTATCAATATGCAAGAAAAAAAAAGTTTGTGTTTGCTGTATTTTAAATTATATACATTAAAAATATTTAACGAAAAGATGTTGAACACTTGCCGGGATTAAAGAAAGATGTTTGGTAACTCTGAAATGTAAAGGRTATTAATTTAAAAACTTCTTGAAATTCTCAGAGAACAGGTAATTTCACTTCTGAAAATTCTTTGGTTTTATTTGACCTACATATCCTTATTATTATTGCTATTAGCGTTTGCTGAAGCATGTTAGATTGAAGAAGCCATCACTGTACTTCATTTAAAAGTAAATGCAAATATCAGAAGTTTGGTTATATTTATTTTAAAATATCTGTTTAAATATAAATATGTCTATTTAGAAAGGTCTWGTATTATAAAATCTTTAATTGCAATAGGCTTTGCTCAACTGACAATGTGTTTGACTTGTTAGCCGATGCATTAAAAAATGGCCTGAGGTAGATCCTGGAGTGTGGAAGAAAAAACCTTTGGAATCAACTACTACTCCCAGCAAAGGATTTTTGCTGTTGTGACTTCCCATACAGATCCTTCTCAGAAAGAAATACCAACTGCAAGACTCACCACAAGGAAGGTTTAGGGATGAAAATGGAGAAAGGCACTGATRATAGGAATTATATAATATGCAATTGCATTAGKGGCACTTTGGCTGTAATAGAAACTTGTTGGTTGGTTAGACTTACAAAGATTTTGATAAGATCAAAAAACAGACAGGTAAGTCTTCAAGCAACCTGTTCTCTAACTCCAGAGAAATAAATTGGTTATRTTATCCTCTGAACAAAAGTCCTTTCTATCATTACTAGTAGGGGGAAAAAAGATATTCTCCAGATTTTGGATATGTGCCTGATGGATGAGAAGAATATGAAACCCCTGGTATTTGCACATGGAACTGTCTGAAACAAGAAACAGGGTGGAGGGGTGGGGAAGACTTTGAATATATTTTCAGAATTTTTAGAGCAAAGAGAAGTTGAAGGTAGGTRTGCTTCATTGTGCTTCATAGTTGACTATTATGATCCTTACTTAAGAAATMCCTGAATATTGCAGACATGACAAATCTGTAGTCCTTATATATTATAATTATTAGAAGTGTAAAATTTCCTTTTGTTTTTCATAGCATAACTAGGTGGGATGGTGTGAGGATTTGTTTGTGGGTTTGTTCTTTTTTTTTTTTTTTGTCTTAGTTAAGAGACACAGCAGGTAAAGTGACTGAAGTTAAATTACAATTGGTTTTTCATTTGTGAATAGCAGAAAGTCTAAGTGCATGGATAGTATGGCATTGGAAAGACTGTATGAAATCTAAGTATTAATTTTGTCATGGTTACTAGAACACTACAGTGGCAAAATATCATTGTCATTGGGGGTTAGATTCATGGGGGTRAGACCAGGTCTTGTATGGAGATGATAGATGATTAAAATAAAGTTGTGGCTGGACAGTTTTAAAAGGAAGAAAATAACATTCTCTGTATACATTCTAATATTTTATTTTTGCATTACAGAACTGCAATGAATGTTACATTATGACACATTCATTCCATCTAAGAAGAAGACTGGTGGGTAGCACAGAATATGGAGTGGTAGGGAGGTGTTAAAAATAGGAGGAACAGCAGGGGTATGAAGATGTGCAACTACGGAAATTTATGAAAAGTAAGGAAAAGCAGAGGTCTATATCCAGTTAAAACAGACAAAAGTCAGGTTCAAGTCTTTAAATATTTTTATTAAAAGATATAATAACAGCCCTGAATKTAATAAATTGAATTTAGATGAAGTAGGACCAGGATTGTTGATGAAATCTGCACCAAATAATTRTGTGAGTTTTAATTTCTATGGCATCAGGCTTTGGTGCTGTATGCATACTATTTAATTTTAATTAGGGATGTCAGAAGGGAATAAAGTACTTTCTTCACCAATTTTTCTGGAGCTTTACATAAAAGGAAAATTGACTGTGGTGGGCTGACCTTGGCTGGCTGCCAGACACCCACACAGCTACTCTCCCTCTYCCACATCCCCTCCTTAGCAAAACAGGAGAAAAAGAGAGCTTCCTGCAGCATGGGYTTATCATAGGCTGCAACTTCCTCCAGGGTACACACACCTGCTCCACAGCAGTCTCCACGGGTTGCAGAAAAATTCTTCTCCAGCACCTGGACCACCACCTCCTGTCACTCTGAATTTTTAAAGCCTTCTGATGTTTTAATTTTTGTAGTGGMGTTTTCTCACAGTTTCATGTAAACAGTGAAAATGTTATTGTAACTGTCTTCATGCTTTCTCCTCCTAGGAGAAAGAATGACAGACTTTTGGATTTACTAGTGTGATTGGGGAGGTGGAGACTTCATTCTGCAATCTCTGGCAGTAGGTAAAATTATACATAAATAGAGGTCAAAAAATAGATCTCTCTCTTCTTGCATTTGGAAAACTCAAGAATGTCATGTCATGTTTTCGTGTACTAGTGTGACATCCTCTCACTTCTCTTCCATCACCCTAGAGCTCACAGGGCTGCAACTCAGTTGTTCCTCACTGCTTGTGCATCATTTTACCCTTTCCTTATCCTGATCTCCATTAAATGCCACAGGCATGGCTGAGAGGCTTGGTCATGCCCCGTGGCAGGTCCAATAAATCTGGCTGTAACTGGCTGTGTCCAGACTGGGGCAGCTCTGGCTGCTCCTCACAGAAGCCTTGCTGTCACCATTGCCAACACCTGGGCACCTGCACCCAGTTATAGCAGGACACTCTGCCTGTAGTGGGGCTAACACAGTTTGACTAATACCCTTTCTGTAAAGCTATCACRGTGAATGCAAAAGGGGGCATCATGTTGCTTTGGCTGTTGAAYAGTGCTGGTAAGAGCCTTACTCATGAACCCCAAAGTTAAAGAACTGTGTCTCCTCATAGAACCTGGTACCWATGAAGATGTGGCAGACCTGATAAAATATCTCATAAAGGAACCAATTATTAATTGTACTGATAACTGATCCAAAGATGCTTAGGTGACAAATAAGTGACAGTAAATCATTTTATAATTTATACTATAAAACCCCAGCCCTGTTGCAGTAGTGCTCCTGGAAGAGGGTAGAAATGAGCCGAGACACAGACTTCTTGTTAAACACAGCATAAAAAAAGGTCCTCATTTATTCCTTTTTACAGCTTAGCCATCCTGATTMAAACTATTCACTGACTGGCTGCAGCAAGCTCCTACTGTAGGTTTCCCTTGCAGCCTCAGACTGCTGGTTATTTGTGGCTAAACTACAACTGCGTGGATTGGTTTGCAGACTCTGAATGCAGGCTTTTACCCAGCTGGACTGTGACTGCAGTTCCAACACCAGGTTCTAACYGCAGACCCAGACTGACCTCACAGCATTGATTCTCTCCTCCCAGGATCCTCCCCCAAAAAATCCCTCACCAGCTAACTCATGYCCTTTAATCACACTTATCTTTATTGGATATAGCTGTGACTCATCAGGGGCAAGGCTGTATTGGGTAATTAACACATCTGTTACTTATCAGGGGCAAGGTCAYCTGTATTCCCTTCTCCTACACAGTCCCACATTTTAATGGTAGGTTTCCTAACATACACTTTCTTGGGGTATAAATATGATGGTATGGGTGAGTAACATAAATACCTACATAATAATTGTGGGACTTTGTTAGTTTTTTATATAATTGCTTTGGTATTACTTAAAAATAATGCACTATAGTTATAGCTATCCACATTGTGCAATAAATAATTCTGATTAAGATATTTTAGTCTCATAAATATCAAAATTAATTTAAATAAATAATTTATTTATATAACTATGTTTGTTTTGACATTTTTGATCCTGAAAGACAAAGTTGTATAAAGGTTTAATTRCACCTATGTAATCCTTTAGTCATTAAACATTGACTAAGGCTGGGGCTAAGACTGGATCCAGGCACAGCCAGGCTCCTCTGAGAAGGTGGACAGGAAGCACAGGGGTCCTTTCCATGCCTTGTGGTTCAAGGGGAGAACTTCTCTACTGAGCTCAGTGTGAAGTTCCCATTCTGCCTGTGATACCAGTRTATTGACACAAGGTACTGAGATTAATTTTGCTTGCTGACTGTACTTCTACATGAATCACACATGACTTTTTTTTTAATTGCATGTATCAACAATAAAGAATTATATCAAAAACCGATAGTCCCATTCTAAGTCCTTCATGCATTTAATCTTGGTATTATTATTTGTCTTGTCATCTCTGAAATAGACAGATTCTGAGRAGACAAATGTGAAGAACAAGATACCACTCTACTTCTAGTCTGAAAYAGAAATGTAGCATTGCGTAATGTATTATTTCAGCCTTAGGGTACTTCTTGTGTATGATGAATTCTTTTATTTACAATAATTTCACTTTAAGGGCTAGGAAATCAGGGCATATAAATCAAATAATACTCAAAGCAATGTTCGTATCAACATCAAAAAAATGATATTCCTATAGAGTAAGAGACAGTAATGAAGTAAATATAAATCCTTAATACACTTGAATGAATCCAACTGATGTAAGAGGTTAAGCAAAAGCAGAGTAACCCTAAGAACGAATCTTCAAATATAAACTTTGTTGATGTTTGTTATGGTTTGGGAGTTTGGGGTTTTTATTGCTTATTACATAATAATAATAAAATAACTGTTCTTCAGCCTTGCTTTTCTAATGCTGATGTTGGATGGTACTCTYGTAACCAATATAAAATGCAGTAGTACTTCATTTGAAATGAAAATATTAAGSCAAGCAAAAGATACTTATGCCACACAGTCTGTTTTGTTTCACAAGTCAAATATGTTTAGTTTACTTTCCCTTTGCAATTTCATTTTAAGTAAAGGGAATATTTACCTTAATCCTGAAGGCTAAATATCCATATGCTTCAAAAAGATATTTTAACATGATGAATTCTCAGTGTTAAGAAAACATACAAGAAATCAGTGTTTCAAAAAGAGGCAGCTAAGAATTTATCCTGGAAATTACCCTGGAGAACCTACAGAATCGTGATTAAAGTCTATATGAAAGAATAGAGGCAAAATTTACTTTCCAGGCCCTAATGCCAACATGRAAGATTATAGAGTTATTTGTCAAATAATGAAGAGAAAAAACCMCAAATGTCATGAAAGGAAGACATTTTAATATAATTCAATAATAGATTTGTCTCACCAAGGTAAAAGGGGTCCTTTTTTAGATCTTATAAATGGATGTGGTGGATATAATAAGCACTCTGAATGTTTTTTCGCATGCAAATGATGGTCAAAACAAGCGAAAAATACACTTGAAGTATTGACAATAAAAACAACATTAAATGCAAAACCCATAGACAGAAAAAATCACACTACAGAACAGTGTAACACTTCTCAGGAGTTAAATAAAAAAAAAATCATTTCTACTTTCCTCTGCAGCAAGCTGAGAACAACAACAACAACAAAAAAATTGTCTTCCCTAATAAATAAGGAAAATCCTCTCCTAGGAGCTACTCCTAGTCCTTGGAGTAATATAGTAGTACTTAGAATTTGGATGTTTTTAAGCCCTGGGTTTAAGTAAACCTCTGACAAAACACGCCAATCTTTTCATAACTGCTGTTAAAATGTTTTTTTTCCYAGCTCTGATCCTCAGGTAATCCATCTACATTCAAAGCAGAGCTGTCTACTTCCCAGAATGTATTTGCTTCATCAATTGGAAATAGAGTCACATAAAACAGCTACAAGAGAGCTATCTAAAGGAAAATAGATCACTGAAATACAGAAAAGGGCAAGCAACCAGGCTGATAGCACCTTAGCTGTGGAAAGGCCTCAAATTTGCAACTTCTAAAACAACTTCTGAATACAAAGGATGGAGATCTAAAGTATTTGACAGTTAAAGAGCTAGGGTTCATTTTTAAAGTATTTGTTCCAGATTTTCAATTTACAGTGCTATCTCAGCTCTCCTATATATAATGACTGCGACTGCAGGGAGGAAACACAAGAGAGGGGGATATTTTCTGTCTCCAGCAGTTAGGGAAACTGAAATGAACAGATGGATTTTCCTGCATTATTTTTTCTATTTCAGTATCTACCTAATACAGTGATTCTGCAAGTGGTTGAATAATAAGCCAAAAATGGATTTTCATCTGTCAGGGACTCCATAGACTGAGTACACCCTGGGTCATTTGTAGTTGCTGTACTCTCTTAGTGAAAATTCCATCAGACATATTGTTCATCTTCTCTGCCCCATTTCCTTTGCCTCTTCTACCCCCAACAACTTTTTCAATTATTTCCCAATGATGACTATTTAATTTAATCTACATTTAATAGCTTTTCTTTTTTCTTTCAAGTGTTTGTTTAAAAAAATATTAATCAATTCCATACTTAAAATTTAAAAAGCAATGTTAAATGTACAATTTTGCCTTTTACTAATCTTTTATTTATGAGATAAAAAGCTTTTATATTAAAGGAAAACAAATGTAGCATATTTTAAAGCAATTTACAATTTTGGTTAATATATTTTAAGAGGATATTTCAATTTAAAAGACAAAAAAACAAGCAAGTACCCCACAATATCTTCTATTTCAATTTTAGTTTATCATCTTCAGAGGAGAGAAGGATTAACACAAAAGTCAAGAAAAATGAACTCTCTCTTTTTCTATGTCATGCTTTATAATACTGTGGGGTTTATTTATGAATTTTTACTCCACTAAGAAAGCAAACTACTTGCATATATCTCTGCTTAAGTACAATATAAAACTTATGTACAATGCAAAAAGTTTGAAGTCAGGAAAGTATAGGACTGAAAGCCAGTGGACTTTTTGTGCATAATATTTCTAGTACATTAAAATAAGTTATAAAGGGTGAGATAAATATGGATTTGAGGATAGYTTTCAGATCAACTCTATGCAAGTAGAGAATAGTTTTAAAAAACCCCTAACACAAAAGGGGGAAAGGAAACCATGATTTAAACTGCACATCCCTCCTTCTCCCCACCCCCTGTTTCAATAGACAAATAATTCATTTTCCTGTTCTGTTTTTTGTTTGTTTGTTTTTTTTCCTTGACATTATTGCATTGATTAATTTTGTGTTGCTTTGGTATTCTGCACAATCRTATTATAAACTTAGCATTCACCCATTCAAAAGCGAGTTGTAATTAATTTAATCTCTAAAAGTCAGCTTTAGAGTCTACACATTTAAATTCAAGTCTGCAAACAGGTGACTGAGTGTTAAGTACCACCATGTGAGTTGGTATGGTCTCATTACAGAACAAATGGATCTAGTCAGTATAGTGGAATTCAGACAGATACTCAGCTCACACCATAGTAGACACAAAAAGCAGACAGGACAGGATACATTTGCCTAATTGTAGTAATTTAGTATCACTAAAGATGCCAAAAAAATCTCTATTTTTTACAGCATAGTTACATTACCTGTATAAATTTGGCACATGGGAAACAAGACTTTTGGCAGACTCTGGCTGGAAATCCAACAAGAAAATTTCTGAATTACCTCTAAAGCAACTGGAAAGATATGTGTGCTTCAGCCAATCAATTCATTCCATATGAAGACGAATGTCCAAGGGAGCTATCATGAGTCATCCTCTAAAATGCCTACATCATGGAAAAGAATATTCAGGGAGGTGCTGAAAAACTCCTAGAGGACACTGCAGTTGTAAGTCCCAGCTAAACATGATCTGCTTGTTGAACATGATCTCCTTCTATGACAGCATAACCCACTGAGCTGATCTAGGAAACTGGTAGATATAATCTTTTTGGATTTCAACAAAACTTTAGATACTGCCTCCCTCAGAATCCTTCTGGGCAAAATGTGCAGCACTACTGAATAACTGTGTTACACAATAGGTGAGCAACTGGCTCAAAGGGAGCATCAGGCTGGTGTCCTGTCACTCATGGGGTTCACAGGGCTCCATCCRTGGCCCTATTCTCTTCAGTATCTTCATTAACAACTTGAACACAGAATTTAAAACTGGCAAACTTATTTAGATAAGTTTTCAGCAACTAAATTGGGAGGAGCTCAACTCCTTTGAGGGCAGTGATGCCCTGCAGAGAGACAACAACAAATTAATGAGATAAGCAGGCACCAACTGCATGAAGTTTAACATGGGTTCTGCATCTGGGATGGGGCAAACCCATATAGACCAGGGAACAAGAGGCTGGAGAGTGTCACTGCGGAAAAGGACTTGGTTTGAAACCACCTGAGGAACCTGAATAGACATAAGTCAATAAGACCCCATGAGACGCATCCCAGGATCCTAAGGGTATTGGCCAATGTTGTCWCCAAGCCACTCTTCATTATATTTGAAAAGTCATGGTAGTCAAGCCAATTCTCCAGTRGCTGGAGAAAGGGAATATTGTACCCACTTATAAAAAAGGCATAAAGGAGGACCCTTGACATATCAACCTTACCTCAGTGCTCAGGAAGTTCATGGAACAGATCCTGTGGGAAGACGTAGCAATACATGGAAGGCAAGGAGGTGATTTGAGACAGCCAACATRGCTTCACCAAAGGCAAGTCATACCTGACCATTCTAGAGTCTTTTTACAGTGCAGAGTCTGCATCAATGGACAAGGGAAGAGCTGTAGATGTCATCTACCTGAACTTCACTAAGGCCTTTGATACAGTCCCCACAACATTCTTAGCCTTACATCAGGTGAATATGATGGACTCTTTGGCTGTGGCCAGGGAGTTACCATCAGTAGGTGAATGTCCAAGTGGAAACTAGTAACAAGTGATGTCCCTCAAGGCTCTGTAGTAGGACCAATACCATTTAGTATCTTAATCAGTGACAGACAGTGAGATTTAATACACCTCAGCAAGTTTGCAGGTGACTGAATAAGCTGAATGGTGCATTTGATGTACTTGAAGGARGGCAGGCCATCTAGAGGGGACCTGATAGACTTGAGAGGTTAGACCCWTTAGAACCTTGTGAATTTCAGMAAGATCAAGTGCAAGGTGCTGCATCTAGGTCAGGGTAATCCAGTGGTAGTCCAGCCTGGGTGATGAACAGACTGAGAGCAGCAATACCAAGAGGGACTTTATAATATTGGTAAATGAAAACCTGGAAGCAGCAACATGCACTTGCGGCCCAGAAACCAACCATATCCTGGGCTGCACAAAAAAAGTGCAAGCAGCAGCCTGAAGGAGCTGATTCTCACTCTCTACTCTTGCAAGAACCCACCTTCAGTACTGCCTTCAGCCCTGGGACTCCAGCATCAGAAATACATAGCTGTTAGAGCAAGCCCAGAGGAGGGGAACAAAAATGATCAGAGGGCTGTAATGCAACTCCTGTAAAGAAAGGCTGGGAGACTGGGGTTGCTTAGCTTGGAGAAGATTCTCGTGAGACCTTACTGTGACCCTTAAAATGAACTTCTAAGACAGAGAGAGTGAGACTTTTTGCCAGAGCCTGTACTAAGAAAACATAAGGTAGTGATTTAAACTGAGTGTGGATTTAGATTGGATAGGGGGAAATTTTTTTCYGCTGAGGGTGGTGRGACACTGGAATGGGTTTCCCAAAGAAGCTGGGAATACCTCAYAGCTGGAAGTGTGGGAAGGGACTTTGAGCAACATCATTCAGTTGAAGATGTCCCTGCCCATGGAAGGGGGATTGGATGATCTCTAAAGGTTCTTCCCAACTCAAACCATTCTATGATTTTATAATCCTCAGATGTTTGTTAAAACAAGCAGAAATTTAGGAAAAGGCATGGAATGAAACAGKAATAAAACCCCAATTAGAAAGCAGTTTTATACATACCACAGTCTCCTGTAAGGAAGAAGCAGGCAGGTCAATGAGGATAGCAATCTAATGCTTATATCTACAAGCAAAAAAAGAGGTCATCAGGAATTCAGGCAATAGAATTTTCAGATATTTCTTTCCTTATCTATAATGAAATGCATTACTTATTAATAGAACTCAAACAAAGAACCAAAAATTACAACTAACTTTATGAAGTGCTATCGATCTTTGAAGAATCTGGCTCAGTGAAGAATTTCAGAGAGGGTGTTAATTTGGAGTTCTCCTATCTCCCCCGTTTGTGATATGCCTTTCAGAAATGAAAAAACATAGTGAAGTAAACACAAAGCAATGCAAGAAAAATACCCAGATGAAGATCAGCACTCTTCTTGCACATATGTCTCTATTTAAACAATATTACTAAACAATTTTCAAATAGAGAATAGTTATTAAATTACTATTTTAAAACACATATGTTAATATTTTGAATCATAAGTTGTCATCACTAAACATTGTGTTACATAAGCCTTCTTGAAAATAACTTCTAAACACTCTCAGTATTTTATAACCAGATTTATTACACAAAGCTTTCGCACTTACAAAATGTAATCAAAATATTACATGTATAATATACTGAGGAGAAAATGACAAATATAGCAGTTTATCTCTATGAAAATATATCCAAAACGATTCCGTGCAAAACAAAGTCTATGCTATTTTCACATGCATAAAAAAATGAAAAATATTCAGTGTTGTTTTCCCATCATTTTAGACAGGAGTTGTTTAATTGTACTAGTCTAAACAACTTTCAATACAGATGGTAAATCAGACATCCAACTTCACATATGCAGACATAGACATATCAGATTTTCTTTCAACCGTTCAACCATACAAGAAATCAAATATTATCAATTACTATGTGTAATTAGGTGATGAATCGTATTTTGTTAGGTTTGACTGGTACTGTAGAAATTATATTTATAGACTTTATGAGGGTTTACTCCATCCCAATGTCATGTAGGTAGGAATATACTGAAAATTAATTGATGTATGTTTAGAAGAGAAAGATCTAAACAATGTGTTTGCTCTTACCTTTCCTTGTGTAACATAAAAATTTTCTCACACACCTCTGGGAAGGGGAAGGGGAAGGGGAAGGGGAATTTCACTAGATTTTTCTAGGACAAAACTCAGACTGTCATTTTGGTCATGAAGTTCAAGAAATAATGCATTATGCACTTGTGTTGATGAGTTAGGTCATCTAATCTAAGCTCTGATATAMTGAAGAGAAAGACCAAAAGACTGTTCATCACTAAACACTGCTCTGATTTTTTTTCTAATCTGAAAAAAATATCTATTGTATTAAGGAGTATAATCATGATTCAGCTCATATAACTCAAAAGCACTCTTTGACCCACTTGATGTAACAGAAAGAAAATATTGTGCCAGTTAAAACTCAATATATCAGTTTATCTAMAACACAGTGATTTATAATTCTTCACAAAAACAAAGAAATGTTGATTTAGTTTTATTTTATTTTTTGATTAAGAGTCATAGATAGATGAAGATCATCTAGTTGAGAGATTCATGAAAAACAGGGAAAGCATAGAAGTAATATCTGGTTGCTCAACACTTTTTTCACTTGACTACAGAGTGTCTTCAAGGCTGCACATTCCACAGCTTCTCTGGGCTACCAGATCCAGCATATGTTCATCTTACTTTTCAATAATTTTTAATGATTTTTCACTTACATCTGTTCTAAACTTCTCTCAGCACTTCTTTTACCTGGTGCCTCTCATCTTTTAAAGTGCATCTCAGAGAGGATTTTAGCTCCATCTCTATAWGAATCTGTAAGTTAGCTGAAGACTACGATTAGGGCCCCCTTAGTATTTTCTTAAGGCTGAGTAAATCCATTTCTCTGAACCATTCTTTGAATATCAAGTGCTGAAGCCTTTAAAGGGTGACAGTAGTCCTTCACTGAATTTATTAAAGTTTGCCAATGTTTTTATTGTATTAAAAAGCACCAAATAGCACACAATACATCAAACAGTCTCAGAAGTACTGTATGAAGGGGGGAAAGGCCCCTTTCCTCTTCTTGCAGGATAATTCTTTCTAATACAGCTAAAATCACTGCAATAGCAGACATTTAGTCATTATCATCTCAGGAACACTCTGCTGATTCATCCTCAGCTTGCTGTCTGCCAGGACTTTAAGACCATTTTCTGCATAGCTGCTCCCCATACAGTTGCCATCCACCCTGTAATGTGTATAGGGTTGCTCTGTCCCTGGTACAGGATTTTCTATTTGCTTTTATCAAACTTCATGAGGTTTCTACCAGGCTATTTCTCCAAATTTTCCATGCCAACCTTGCCTTCCCATGTATCAACTGTTCTGCTAACTTACTATTTTCATGCTAATTTATTAGTGTTTGAGTTTCTCATAKTCTGTCACTAGACACTGGGACCTGCGAGACATGAGAAGAAATATTATAAGTAAAAACAGAAGAAAAGGARACCTGAAGCATCTCAGTCACTGCTTGTGGGAGACCAGAGTATCCCTCTGGGTCTCCTGGGTGGGCAGMAACCAGGATGGGAGGGCTGGTCCCCCTYGGCCTGTGTCAGAGACAGTGGTGGCTTTGATCTGACCCCATGGAAAAGMCTGCCAGGGCTRTCYGAGGGTTTGGAGGTCACGAAGGTTTGATTGTTGTGATTTTTGTTATATCACTTGGTGAGAAAGTAGSGWTTTTAGATTTTGYTGTATAGGTAAAATGGGGCCAAGATGGAGGCAGGTCAATGTGMTAAAAGCACATTTTCCTGTCTTTCTTTTCCCCTTCCTCTTTGCAAAGGGTGATGRTTTTTTRGGATTGGGTGAAGGTGCAATTTCACTGTATGACRTGGATTTTAGTTATTGGAGTTTAGAGTAAAACAATRTCAACRTAGTTTAGAGTATRAAAACCCAGGTGCTGTTCTGGGTGGGGGAGAATTMATTTTTCCAGCTGCTTGTGAACTTCACACTGGACAGACTGAAMCTAGAGATAAGGTTTCTAAAATAAACATCTTCAAACYGCAACCYGAAAGYTCTCCAATTCCTTCTTCCAAGCACAGGYGGTGAGAAAACAGCCATTCAYCACCATCCAGGGTTAATCTCAGAAGAGATATCCCYGGCAACTGCTGTYTTCTCTTCTGTCCCTTTCCTTTTTATTTTCCCCASTTCTTTCTTTTGTTGCTTCCTATTCACTTGTAGCCCTGCACCTGATTTTCTCACATTTAACAATGGAAATGAAAACTAGTCATCTACAGCAGGTACAGGTTGGTCTCCAAAGGTCTTTGAGAACAAATGTTCAGCCTGTATCTAGTTTTAACTGGTATTAAATGATAACAATTGGGCTTTCCAGACTGATCAGGAATTTCATCTGCCTAAAGCCATCTGAATGATAAGTACAAAATATATATAACTTTCATTAAAAAGCCATACCAAACTTACAAAATAAAAAATGTGTAGGATACTGTGTTTTGTAACAAAGAACACATGCAAAGTACAAGGACAGAAGAGAAACTTTTGAGTGCTAATTAGGTTTTTCTTCTCTACTACAGGGCACAGGATAAAGTGTTAGAAAGAGGACCTTGAAGTCCTTTCATGTAGTTGATACTGGTAGTTAGCACTGATGGTAATGGGTTTTCATGTTTCTTAGACATAGAGGTCAAGGTGATCAGGTTTRTGAGTTTTAATTTTCCAATGTAGCTATACTGCAGAAAAAAAACACCCATGAAAAGCAAAATAAACAAACAAGCAAAGAAACAAAACTAAACAAAAAACTCCCTAAGGTTTTTGGACCAAAGCCTGGATATTTCTTTCATCTATAGTAAAGTTACAGGCAATTATTTCAGAAGTAAAGGTCTATCATTTTTATCTTCTTGCTCATATTAATCTTTTTCATATTTTCTCATTATTTTACTGAGATGTTTAGAAGGAAAGCAATTCAAGCAACCTGACATTTTGCAGAGGAATTTTTGTTTGTCTTTTGCCAGTATTAGTATTTATAGACTGCTTAAAAAAGTATGCTTTTGTGTCAAAGTAAGATTTAATGTTCCTATTCTGGAAAGAATGCAGCTCAAAACCATTAATCACACAGTTTTCATAAAAATATTCAATTTTCCCAAATAGYGATGCTAATAATTGCATGAATTATTGCTGTTATTAAAAGTTAGTTAAATAATAAATGTTTATTTAAAATTAGAATAMAGATTCACTTCAGGTTTATAATCTACATCATTGTACTTAATAGAAAATTTGCTATTAACTTCACTAAGCTTTGTCTCAAGCCTCATTAAACACAATAGGTAATGCTATGGTGGTTAATAACAATGCCTTAAATTAACAAAGATGAGTAACCAATCTTTGTTAAGCATGAACAGCTGCTTTGTACA
The DNA here is from genome assembly GCA_902810485.1 of Alauda arvensis. NCBI lineage: Eukaryota > Metazoa > Chordata > Aves > Passeriformes > Alaudidae > Alauda > Alauda arvensis. The sequence continues at coordinate 906,575 of CADDXX010000079.1, read as the reverse complement.
GAACACAAGCTGAGGTATAATAACAAAAAAAAAATAATTAAAATGGAGTGGAAAGGCCCAGRGGAGAAAATGAAAGCAGAAAATAGGATACTACCTTGTTCCCTTCTGAGATGCTTCCACATTGATAATAGACTGTGTACAGCCAGAAAAAATAGAGTTTYTGGGATAGTCCAGACTGCAGAAATAACCTGGTGAAGATTATGACCCACATTACAGGGAAATATTCATCCTGGCAGTGARCAAACGGGGTGAAGAGAAACTATATAGAATTCTGCAAAGGAAAACACAGTAATATACTTATCCAAATGTCCTTAGAAGAAGAAAAACACCAGTGATTATCACAAAGGAAAAAAAGCTGGATACAAATTCTGACAAGAGTGAAAAAATGTCACCTGTAAAGACAGAGAACAATTTTGAGAAAATTCATCTATGGGTTTCAACACAATGAACTTAGTAAAAGTCAAAGTACAGTGTACACATGACRATGGCTGCAAATTTGGTAAAAGCAGAAAAGCTTATGCAGGTGTGTGTAGCAGACAAAGTCTAAAAACGGTTAAATTCAAATTGAAAACACATATCTGCTTAAATCAACAGCAATGTGTTTTACTGATTTTTGCTTCTGTGTGAGTCAGATGATGTCTTCTTTTGGGGTTTTACTATATAACAGTACAGAACTTGGTASAAATTTTTACATTTAAAGTAATTTGTAGAGGATATCCAAATGCATATAGAATTGCAAAAGAACAACAAAAAAAAAAGCTTAAATAGGCATCATAAATTAGTGTTGAACTATGGAATATTTTCTAGCAATAGATTATATTCAGATGCATTTATGAAAAAATCCAAGGGCACATTCTAACAATCTTATTCAGCATGCCAAAAATACGTGTTACGGCCATCAGTAGTATGTAAGATCCAGGTTTTTATAGTTTGCACATAGGTCAAAACCTGGAAATTTGCTTTGTAATATCATTGAAATATAATACACCTTTCAACCTCTAAAATAAAGGGAGAATATTCCAAACYGTTGTTTTTCTGTATTTTGGTTTTATATGATTCTTTATTTTTAAAACACTTAAGGACTGAATAATTAATGAGAAATTGAGTGGCRCAAATTCTGATAGGAAAGTATATTTCAAGCATTATTATAAATTCCTTAGGCCTTAGTTTGTTGAAGAACCTCAGGAATTACTTAGCTGAGAACATTAGTAGTCTGAATTAAATCAGCAAGGTTAATTGTACAGATCTAGTTTTGAAAAGGGACATATTTCATATAATATAAAAAGTGTCATTGCTTTATCTTCAGAGTACTTGATACTTTCTGCATTGTAAATGAACCTAAGAAATGCAGAACTTGATATAGTATCTTCTTAAGGTAAAAAAACAAGCATTCTGCCTAAATTTCATTTTACTTAATTTCAATATCCATAAAAAGCCTAAGGAAAAGTAACTTTAGTTTTCTCTTACATTCAGTACACAGAGATATCCAGAAAGGGCAGGGTAGCAGGAGTAGTTACATGACTGCTATTACAAGTGAAAATAACATAAAGAATTAATAACTTTCCCAGCTATTACAAACTTACTGCATTATCTGATAATTTTGGCAAAGTAAAACACCTCACTGATCAATCAGGCCTGATAAATAAGTAGGTCATGGGTGAGCAACTGGCTCATGGGTCAGGCTTAAAGGGTTATAGTGAAGGGAGTGACATCAGACCAATGACCTCTCACCAGCGGGGTTCCACAGGGCTCCATCCTCAGCCCTCTCCTCTTYAGCATCTTCACAAATGACTTAGAAGGAATAYTAAGCAAGGTCACAGATGATACAAAGCTGGGAGGATTTGTTGACACCCTCAAAGGCAGGGAGGCCCTGCAGAGGGTGTCAACAAATTGACAGAGCAGAGGAGTGGAAAATCATTGTCATGAGGCTTAACACAGGAAACTGCTGTATTCTGCACCTGGGATGGGGCATGAGAAGCTGCAAAGGAGTGCCGTGGAAAGGGCCTGTGGATTCTGGTTGATGGAAAGTTAGATAGGAGTCAGCAGTGTCCTGGCAGCCAGAGGRTCCAGCCGTGTCCAGAGGTGCRTCAAACACAGCATTGCCAGCCAGGCAAGGGAGGGGATTGTCTCTCTCTCCCGCTCTGCTCTGCACTGGGGAAGCTTCACCTCGAGTGCTGGGGGCAGTTTTGGGCACCACAAGATAAGAAAGGTAATAAATTATTATAGTGTGTCCAAAGGAGGATAACAAAGGTAGTGAAGGGCCTTGAGGGGAAGTTGTATAAAGAGCAGCTTGTGGTCACTTTGTCTCCTCAGCCCGGAGAAGAGACTGAGGGGACACGTCRTCACAATCTACAGCTTCCTCATAAGGGAAAGAGGGGGAGCAGACACTCTGTTGTGACCAGTGACAGGACTGGAGGAAACAGCCTGGAGTTGTGTCAGGGAAGGTTTAAGTTGAATTTTGGGAAATGGTGCTTTAGTTAGAGGGTAGTTGGACATCGGAACAGGCTCCCCAGGGATGTGGTYRCAGCACTAAGCTGACAGAAGTCAAGAAGCCTTCGGACAATACACTAGGGTACATGGCATGTCTCTTGGGGCTGCTTCTGTGCAGRACTAAGAGTTAGACTTGATGATCCTTGTCCCTTCCAAATCAGTATTCTGTGATCCTGTGATTCCATGAAATAAGCAACTATGTGTGTACACAGGATTAGAAAACTACAGTTTGCTCTGGAGTGTTTAGAAGACTGACAAATCAGGAATGTCTAAAATTAAAAAACCCAAAACAATTGCTCAATGAATCTACATGTGGCAGACTTCATGCAAATGGTCAGCTCTTACCAATTATTCTTCATCAATGTGACATGCAAAAAACTGACAAGTCTAGCTATAATAGCGTAATTTAGCAGCGAGTTTATAAAACCACACCATAACATCTACACCAAGGGTTACTCTCTGTGACAGTCCTCAACTGCAAAGTTTGTGATTATCACATCTGAGACCCCTTTGTTTAGACTAGTCAGTCTCAAAAATGGGAGCTTATTTTGTTTCTTCTCCATCTTTGCTCAGCCATTTTTTTTGTCTCGAAACTATTTTCCAGAGAGAATATCTAATTTGCTTCCAGTGATGCGTTCCTTGGTATTCCTTTTTGAGGTGTTCTTCTGTGCTCAATAGGAATTCTATATATGCCAAATCCCAATCCCAAAGCAAGCCTTGTGCTTTCCCTGTTCTTTGCTCTTCTTGCAATTTCTTTCTTCTTTCTCATTTATGTATATTCCTATGCTTCATAAGTGAAACTACATGTTTTTATTTGCCCTTTTGTAAGTAGCATTRCTCAAATATTTATGTAAAATATTTCTGCATTGTTTCTGGCTATATCATCACAGCATTACAAAAGATTTAAATACTCTTTTCCTGAAAACCACTTTAGCAAGCTTGCATTTGATTTCAAAGTAAACTAATTCCAATTACACACTGATTAATGGACATTACATTTATAAGGCCTGGATTTTGTCTACAGACTGAGTGTTTCCAATTTTCATCTCATTAGAACTAGGCTGTCTTAATGAGTTATAGTCTGATAAGCATGCACTTATTTAATAGAGTTTCCTTATTCTTTCCTAATATTTCTGCAATTTAGCAGTTTTACAAGCTTTTGTTGACCACTTATTCATGTGTATATGTTTCTATGATATAAAATAAATTAAAATATCATCCTTATACTGTTAATTAAAACTTGACATATTCAAAGGTGAAATTAGAAGTCATTGCAACTTCTCRTACATTTTTCTATCCTTTGTGATTTTGCATTTTCTTACAGAGTCCATGTACATAAAACRCAGGTTTATCAAGGCTGCAAATCTTGTAGCAACGAAATTTGCAGTTCTCTAAGCTTGCAATTCAACACTATTTCCCTAGTCATCCTTGTTCATTTCTGGCAGTAAGACCAAGTATAACATTCTATGATTTTATGATTGTATGACTCTAATTATAGATTCTTTTTTCTCTGTGTTCTTTCATAGGGTTGAATCATAGAATATAATGAGATTTTCTAATCCACACTTTGCTATTCCTCTGATTCCTTTGTCATGTTCATAGGCATGTCCATACTTGCAATTCATAATTCTCCAGTCCTGGAGTGTATTAYTCAAATTCCATTCTCTTAAACACTGCMATCTAAAAAAATCTTTTACACCTGYTGTGATTTCTGCCATGACAGCTTAAAACAATACATCTGCTCCATCTGCCCTTATCAACACTTCCATAACTATCCTCTGATCAGGTTTAATGTATAAATATAAGCCTAAATGTGCATAAAATATAAAGTATGAAGCTGTTTTCTTCTTCTGTATGTAACAGCAAATACAGAAGTTAAAGCATTCCAAACAAGGAGCAGAGGAACAAGAGTAACAGGCTTCAAGCATCATACAACTTGTTTAAGCTAGGATCAATAAGAGTAGGCATGATGAGRGCCTTTTGAGTCATCTGGAAGAAAGCTAATTAAGGCTTGACTTTAATTAATCAATCCTTACCTAACAAGAGTGTACTCAGTTACAAGCTTATGTATTGTGCTAAGCTKCACAGTGTTTATGTACCTGTGTTTGGCAGACAAGGATACTTTAAATCAAAAAGATTTACATCAGAAAACATCAATTTTTTGTCAATCACACTTTTATATATCAAGAATAAAACAATTCTGATGAAACAGYAAATGGAAAATAACCCCACTGTAACAGATCAAAGCAGCCTAGCGGATA